>CAUYQV010164878.1:0-16617 GCA_963574575.1 Galagoides demidoff
GTCCCAGCTACTTGGGAGGCGGAGGCAGGAGACTCGCTTGAGCCCAGGAGTTGGAGGTTGCTATGAGCTGTGATGCCATGGCACTCTACCCAGGGGGATAGCTTGAGGCTCTGTCTCAAAAAAAAAAAAAAAAAAAAATTTCAATAGTACTAATTTTGATGGCTAGTCTTGAGGAATAGCAAAACTCCATCATTTCTAGAACTTTCTGATGGAGTATATGGATGATAGCATTCAGAGTACTGGCTTAGGAAACTATAGATCTCACAGATCAAGGTGATGGGGGTGGAAAGAACATGGAAGCAGGTGTAGATGATGCAACCTACGGTCACAGTCACTGGCATTTAAGCTCCAAAAATTCAATTAGATGCAAACAGTTCAAACCCTCAGGTTAGTCCCCTGGAACCTTGGAGGAGTCACTAAATTACTCCACAACTCAGTTGCTTCTAAGGAAAATACTGGTGGTGGTTCTTGCTTTGTTTAATTTCTCCTCTATGAAATGATATAGTTGGTTGGTTTACAAGTAGCCTTCAATCATGACCTCTAGGTTCAAGAAAAAAATGAAATCATATTGAGACGGCCACTGGACAAAATTGCAAAGGTGAGCTGTTTTGCATGCTTATACTATAAATCCTCATAAAAATTTGTTGTGAGATGTAAGAATGTTTGATATTCCAGCACCCTTGTAGAAATAAAACATGTTGAAGGTTTCTAATCCTGAGATGGCCTGAGAAGGCAAATACTAAAAAAATACAATTTTTGCCCCTGCCACACATCAGGCTGAGATAGCACAGGTAACAACAGCTGCAAAATGAGCAGGAAACATGTCTTCCAAGACACGATGACATTGTCACTGTCAAATAACCCCCTTCTTCACGGGATTGCTGGTTTCTTGCTCACTGATGGTAAGACAAGCCTCCTAAAAAGCACTGTCAGAAATGCTGCTGTTTGCAACCATCAGTAGAAGCAAAACATCCAACCCTTGCTTGGCAGATCCAGCATGCTTTGAAACCCACAAGCAGCCTCCATGTCCAACCCAGATGTAGAGAAGTCCCACTTGTGAGAAGTGTTTGACCCATTTTAAAGGGTCTCTGGTCACACGTAACCCTAGCACTCTGGGAGGCTGAGACAGGTAGATAGCCTGAGCTCGGGAGTTTGAGATCAGCCTGTGCAAGATGACACCCCATCTCTAAAAATAGCTGGGCAAATGTGGCAGGTGTTTATGGTCCCAGCTACTTGGGAGGCTGAAGCAAGAGGATCACTTGAGCCCAAGAGGCTGAAGTTGCTGTGAGCTGTGATGTCACAGCACTCTACCAATAGTGACAAAGTAAGACTCTGTCAAAGAAAGAAAGAAAGAAAGAAAGAAAGAAAGAAAGAAAGAAAGAAAGAAAGAAAGAAAGAAAGAAAGAAAGAAAGGAACGAAGGAAGGAAGGAAGGAAAGAAAAGAAAGAAAGTTAAGGTTACTATATTAACAGAGAAAAAGACTAATATAGACTTCAGGGGTATTACAAAAATAAGGAGGGAATGTCATAATGATAAAAGAGCCAATTCACATGAAAAACTTAACAAACCTAGTGTGTAAATACCTAACAAGATTTCAAAACACAGAAAGCTAAGCTGAAAAGAAGAATAAAGCAATAGAGAATTCTATAGTCTATTGGATTTTTACAATAGCTATAGAAGCATTTTGTGACAACTAAGAATCAACGCACCCTCTGTATAAAAGATCTGAGAAGCATAATTGGCCAACTCAACCATTTGATATATTTACAATTCCACAACCAAAAGGTAAGAAATGTATAGCTCATATATGGGACCATCAAACAAGTCTTATTTGATTTAAAATCATATAGAATCTGTTCTTGAACCACATCAGATGTAATTATAAACGAATAACAAATGTATATATAGAAAGAATAAATACATTGAAATTACAAAACACGCTTATTTAAAATCCGCAGGTTAAACAATAAATTACGAGGATAAATCTCATACTAAATAATAATTAAAATGTAAGTGAAACATATAAATAATTTTGAAATCCAGATAAAACTATCTTTTTGAGGGAAATTTTTATACTTGTCAACTGATATTAAGAAAGAAGATCTAAAATTAATTGCCATGGTTCCAACACAACCATAGAGAGTAATGGCATATGGGAATATAATTAAACGTTTTACACTGACCGTGTATCCTATAATCTCTGACTCCCCCTTTTTTGCAGACATTTGTTCTTGTATTCTAGAGTTTTTGTCTGTCATTTTGTAAAGAGACAATTATGCTGTTCTAAAATAAGGACTGTTTGTTTTCTTAAACACACCTATTTGTTTATTTGCTTATTTATCCCTCATCATCCTAATTGATCTTTCGTTATGATGTTGTATGGCAATGGTGAGAAAGAACACGTTCATCTTATTTCAGAAATTAAATGAATACCATTTGGTCTGGCTCGGCGCCTGTGGCTCAAGTGGCTAAGGCACCAGCCACATACACGTATAGTGGCGGATTCGAATCCAGCCCAGACCTGCCAAACAATAATGGACGCAACCAAAAAATAGCTGGGCGTTGTGGCGGGTGGTGGTCCCAGCTACTTGGCAGGCTGAGGCAGGAGACTCACTTGAGCTCAGGAGTTGGAGATTGCTGTGAGCAGTGAAGCCATGGCGCTCTACCCAGGGGGCAGCTTGAGGTTCTGTCTCAAAAAATAAAAAAATACCATTTGGTCTCTCGAAGTTAAGTATGATGTTAGCTACTGGAATTTTGTCAGTACGCCTTGTCAGGTTAAGGACGTTTCCCTCAATTCCTACTGTGCTGAACATTGATAGCATGAGCTTATATTGGGTTTTGTTGAAAGCTTAAAAGATAAATAACCAAGAGTGAAGTGTGATCTCCGGTTGGAGCCTTCTTGAGAGGAAAAAAATGTCAAAAATATATTTGGGGAATAATCAATGACATTCAAATAACCACTAAGCAATGAATAATGTTTGGAAATTATTGTTAAATTTTTAAATGTCATTTTAACAATGTGTCATTACTTGATTCATAGTTAAATATCTTGGGATGAATATTTTTCAGGGATGAGTAGAGTAATTATAAAAAATATTATCAATTCAGCTTGTGTACGAAGGTTTAGGTTTTTTTTTTTGGTTTTACTTCTATGTGCATTATGTACATTTGATCATTTTCATTGGAATAAAAAGTGAGAATGTATATTTAGCAGAGTATCACAGTTATACTCCTATCTTGTTCATATTCATTTTATTAGTAATTTCTAAACATTCTAATTGAACATTTTAGTGAGTTAACTCTGTTTATGCTCTATGTATATTTGAAACACTGCATAGTATATTACTCAGTTCTTCTTTGCAAGGATATATTAGGGCCATGTCTGGAGAAACTTTTGCTAAGAAATGGTTGTATTTTTAGTACAATTAATACATTCTAAACATTTTTTAGGTTTATCTACTGTATATGTAGTGTAGAATTATACCTATATATGTATAATTCTATTTGATCTCTTCATGTATAAAACATAAATAATATAAAACAATCAGATGAGATAAAATCAAACCACAGAAGTCTAAATTACAAGTCAAAAAGTAAGAACAAGTTTTCGATAAGAAGAAAATCTGCCATGACCGTATTTTGGTGAAATCATGGTTGTGTAACGAGAAACCAGAAGCAAAAGTCAAGGTATCAGTGTCGGTCACATCAGGAATCATTTCTTATCAAAACATTTGTTCAAATAACACTGATGAAAGGCAGTTTTAAAATCTGACCTGATGATTATTATGGGGTTAAAAGCTCCTAGGCAGAGGAGATTATATTTATGCCGCAAAATGTATCCTTCCCCAACCTGTGCGATTTACTGTGCGGTGCCTTTCATCCTGAAGTGCTTCACAAATTTGATTTACAAGCTGTGTACTGCAATCATTTTCATTTCTGAAATGCACTTCATCTGTTATGCATACACATACTGCGTTTTATGACTTTCAGGATATGGCAGAGTAATCCCCAAATATAACTGAGTTTGAAATACTATTTTATGGCTTCATGAAAACAACATGACAAATTGCTTACTCCGGTTTCTGTGACAAATTTCTCTTTATAGTAAGTGGGGATCTAATTGAAATGTGCACTTCAACTTGCAGGCAGCAAGAAGACAAAAAATCAGCTAGGGGCTCATGAATGGGAGATGCATTAGTTAGCAAGAAATTTATTGGGTTAGCCCTGCGTATGGGAAATCTACTGATGCGCCATGTGGGTGAACGGAAATGCACAGCCTCTGGTCTCGGGAATCACGGGAATTAATTTGAGTATTTTCCTTAAGCAGTAACCAACAGATGTGAGTAAACATATGGTTAAAAAAAAATAAAGCATATGGCTCCAACTCAATTCAGGGGTGTGGACCAAGTGCTGGGAGAAAAGAATGATCAGATCAAGGGCTTCCATTTTTAAATTGAAGGAAATAAATTGGAATCAGGTTTTTATTCATGGCAAAGTTAAAATACTCCTAACACTTATTATGGAATTATCAGTAGACATGTTAGTATACGTATCAGTACATTTAGTGTACCGATGCTATAAGAGTTAGGATGATTCCTGTATTTTTTAATTGTTAGCTCATGTGATGACTCATTCGTTCATTCTCCACGTTCTTCCTCCCGTCCCTACATTCTGACAGCATTCGTGGCGAACTCACCATGTGTCATACAAAATAACAGAAGTCAATAACAAATGAAAAGTTAGGAAACAAAAACAACCTACATCTGTAAGAGATGACTGTGGTTGTTAAGATAATGTAGTTTAACAGACTAATGGGGACTATGGGAAATTATCCATAAGTGGATAAAAGTGTATTTAATTATACCTTCAATACACATTTGTGTTCTGACTAAATAGAAATCCAATTTAAGATCTATCATTTGAAAAAATAATATGTTTCAAAAAGTAGTGTCAGCCATAAATACATTTTATTTATGTGTTTCTTTACGCATTTATTGTCACCTAATTAATAAAGTTGACTACACTTTATTAATTCACCTTACTTTTTTGTGAAACGAGTGACATCCAAGCCAAAAGATCTCAGATCTAACCAGGATACCATTCAAAGCTGAAGCTGAGCCATAAATGCTTGACTGGGAGCTATGGGCATTTACCAAGAAGAGGCTAAGGATAGTTCCCACAGGAGCACAAAGATACGTCTGGCTTTATGTAGGGTTATTAAGCCCATGTGAGGTAAAGAGAAGCAAAGTAAAATACACATCTCAAAAATCAGAGACAAAGACAGGCCAAGTTTAAAAAAAAATGGTCAAAATATGTACTAGGATAAAACTGAGGTCAACTATTTGAGTTTATCTTCAAATAATTTCTGAAGCTTTTGAAGTTGTGCTGTTAGCTTCTTGGTTGCTGCCCACCACAGTGGGTAAGTCATTGACAAATACTGAATATCTAACAGTTTTCTTAGAGAGGTGCTCATTTCATTCATAATTCTTTAAGTGATGATCATGTCAGAGCTTATTTGCAAGGATGTATTTTAAATAATGATAATTTCAGATATTAATTGCAAAGACATCTTTTTACATTTAATTTCAATTTGAATTAGGAATATGAAAACGTAATATATCATGCTTCTGAACACTGTTATCCCTATATACAGAATTTTTAATGTACTTGTATGGCTTCAAAAAAAGGCACGCCTGCCAGAGTCAGTTCTGAATTAGTTATTGCTCATCTTCTATCAGTTAAAAAAATTTCAGTCTGCTATAGACTGAGTGGTGTAGTATATGTCTGTCCCTACATATATTGACAGTACAATTATTAAAAACAATGTCTGTTTTTTGAACTCTCTTAGTCATGTGTAAATTTATACATTATTGCCCCAGGTCATGAATAGTTTTTCACTTCCAATACCATATTTTTTCATCAAAGCGGTGATAATAGGTATGACAGATATTATTTGCTTTCTGTTCTGTAAGAGACCTGAGGGTATGTGAGGAGTAGAAAGGGAAAGCTTGGTGATCTGTGTTTGAACTCCTAATTTTTCTTAACATCAAAACTAAATGAACAGGAAAGGAGCCTAGATGCCAGAATAGAGGCAGCATGCACAGGTGCTCTGGGGGAGGATCCAGAACTGCAGGTACATGCTCACCTGTGGTTGGACCCTCTTGGAGAGAACATTGTAAATAATAAAGAAGCAATGGGAGGCCCTCAGGGTGAAGAAGCGGGAACAGGACCACTGCTAAGATCAGAAGGTACCTGAGGAAGATGCCTGCACACAGGGAGGTGATAAAGGAGAAAGACCCAGGGCTCCACTCTCCCCTGCAGACAGTGTAATGTGAGATGTGAGGGAGCTCCCCCGCCCACACTGCATGACTTTATACTGATCAGGGGACTGTTGGAGACTGTGGTCTCCACAGGGCCACTGGCTTTTTTCCCCAAGTTCCTGCATCTCAGGTCATTCTAAGCTCTCCAGTTCAGAGCACCTGGTGTACAGACGGATTGGTTTCACTGAAGCCACAACCAACACAACCATATCACCCTGCTGGCCTGGGAAGGGAACAGGAAGAACAGACACTCTCCTGTACCCTGTGACTGGGAGCCTAGTGCCCCATCTGCAACCAGGATGAAGCAGGCACTAACGCCAATGGAGAGGTCCCAGGATAAAAGGTCAGTGGGACCTGACCTGCATGAGGAGAGAGGCCCAACCGTCTAGCAGCCCACTCTCTGTACCCCACATGCCCATGGGTGGGACAAACGCCTGAGTCCCATGCATGGTACAGGAGCCACACTTCAGTGGACCTTCCAATGCCTGGAGGCCATGCCCACACAGAACCAAATCACAAAAGAGATCCCTGTTTGCCAATGACAAAATCCTGTAACTAAAAGATCCTGTAATTTCTACCAAAAGACTCCTGGAATTGATAAATAAATTCAGCAAAATCTCAGGTTACAAAGTCAATGTAAACAAATTACTAACATTTCTATTTGCTAATAAAAGTCATGTTGAGAGTCAAATCAAAGATAAAATAGCATTTACAATAGCCATGTGGGAAATAAAATACTTAGGAATACATTTAACCAAGGAAGTGAAAGATCACTCCAAGCAAAATACAAAAACTGATGACAGGTATTACAGATGACACAGACAAATGAGAAGACATCAAATTCTCATGAACTTGCAGAATAAAAATCATTGAAATGTCTGTTCTTCCCAAAGTAATTTACAAATTTAACTCAATTCCCACCAAATACCAATGTGTTATTTAACAGATCTAGAAAAAAATAATCCTGTGATTCATTCAGAACCAAAAAAGAGCCCTAATAGCCAAAACAATCTTAAACAAAAGGAGCAAATCTGGAGGCATGATGTTACTTGACTTCAAATTATTCTACAATACAATATTAACCCAAACAGCATGGTACATGTATAAAAATAGACACATACACCAATGGAACAGAATAGATAACCCAGGAATAAAACCATTTAGCTAAGACCTACTGATATGTGACATATCAGAAAAAATTATATACAGCAGAAAGGATGCCCTATTTAATATGTAATTCTGTAAAAATTGAATTGTCACATGCAAAAGAATGAAATAGAACCCATTTTTCTCACCACATACAAAAAATAATTCAAGATGGATTAAAAACTTAAATATAAGGTGTGAAACAAAAAATATTATAGAAAAAATGTAGGAAAAACAATTCTATACATAGGCCTAGGAGAAGAATTCATGACTAAGACCCCAAAGGGAAATATAGCAGCAACAAAAATAAATGCTTAAGACATTATTAAATTAAAAAAACATCTACACGGTGGAAAAAAATCAACAGAATAAACAGGCAATCAATAGAATAAGATTAAAATATTCACAAACTATACATCTGACAAAGGGCGAATAGCCAGAATCTTCAAAATATCATTCTCAACCAGATAAAAACAAATCACTTATCAAAAAGTGGGTGAAAGACATACACCAGAATTCTTTCAAAACAAAATGTACCAGTGGCCAAAAAACATATGAAAAAAGTGCTCAACATCACTAATCATTGGAGTAATGCAAATATAACCTTCAATGAGATACCACCTTACCCCTATCACAATAGCAATTATTAAAAATAAAACAAACAGATGCTAGTATGAATGCAGAGAAAAAGATATAGTGATACACCATTAATGGCACAGCAACTTAGTACAATTTTTATGGAAAACAGTATGGAAAGTCCTCAAAGAGCTTAAAGTACCCCACTATGAGGTATATAACCAAAGCAAAACAAATAATTTTATCAAAAGACATCTGCCCTCTAATGTTTATTGTGGGTCAATTTACAGTGGCACAGATGTGGAATCAACATAAGTCCCTAGCAATTCCTTGGATTTGGCTGCACTGTTTCTTTCTCTGAGTTATGATCTCTGTCCTCTTTATGTATGTGTTTCTATTCAGTTCAGCACTGTGAGAATGTTCACTGAGCTACATGATCATAGTTTTAGTTTAATTCTAATGTGTCCTGTGTTTACCTGAAAAAGTGTCCAAAGTAGTCGGTTTGTTTAAATCAAATGAAATCCTGATATTGACAAGAGATCTATTCCTCACTACATATTTATATCAAAACATTCAATAAATTTTTAAATATACTATTTCAAAATTCATTATATATATTTGTATTAATGTATTATAAAATAAAAATATAAAATTATAAAAAAAGTACCTACCAAGTCGGATAAACAAAGTGATACACACACATATATATATATTCCACAGAATATTATCCACTCACAAAAAGGAAATGAAATTATGTCTTTTGTAGCAACTTGGATGGGACTGAAGACCATTATCCTAAGTGAAGTATCTCAGAAATAGATAAAGAAGTGCCACATTTTCCCGGTTGTAAGTGGGAGCTCAGTGATGAGTACACACATGCATAATACGACAGAGAGGAGAAGACATTGGAAACTAAGCAGGGGGTGGGCGTAATAGTGAAAACTTTCCAATAGGGTACAGTGAACACTACCTTACTAGAGGGCACTGTGACTCTGATAACATACTAATAAATGAAATAAACAAACAAACAAAAAGGTTTCAGCATAGGGTATAGAAAGAGGAAAATGAATAGAATTTATCTACCATTGTTAAAAATTGGTTTGGCTATTTAAGATGGAGGCTTTGGATTTAAATTTTATATAAAATTATTTGTGGCTAATGGTTTATTTATTGTTCAGAGGACTGGAACACAGGTCCATGGTGAAGGTGGCCGCACAGCTGAAGGTCTACGGATGGCCATGGACTGAGGATCTGGTGGGCTTCTACCCTCATTTCGAGAACTTATAATTGTATAAGTGTATACTTGTATAATTGTAATTCTTCAAATGCCATATTATATGATCTTCCATTTGTTGCTGCTTCCAAAATTATTGTTAATTTGTTCTGATAACATTTATATTAATATGACATTTCAGTTCTAATAAATACCCTGTCCCCTTTTTTCTCTTTAAAAAAAATGTGAATGACTAATAAAATCCATCAGATTTCCTATTAAAGCTTTCTAAAATACAATCCTGAAATCTAAGACAGATTTAAGTGGAATTAAATTTAGTAAAAACATTATGTAGGCATTTTGTTTTAAGTCTTCCGTTAATTCTTATGTATATGTCTGGCAAGGAGTCAACATATTTAAAAGTGTGATATACATATATAATACTGTTATGTATATACAAATATGATAAATATAATGTATATTACATGACTGGACATTTTCTGGACATCACTCCTACAATTTAAATAGAGTTTTATAATTCAAATTAATCAACATAAAAAGAGCCAACAATCCTTCATATCCCTGGGCAAGAGATAATTAAGACAGGCCAATAGCTAAAAAGCAGATGAAAAAATGTTCATCATCCCTAATTATGAGAGAAATGCAAATCAAAACCACCCTGAGATATCACCTAACTCCAGTGAAAAAGTCTCACATCATGAAATTTCAAAATTGCAGATGCTGGTGTGGATGTGACGAGAAGGAAACACTTCTACATTGCTGGTGGGACTGCAAATTGATACAACCTTTTTGGAAGGAAGTATGGACAATCCTCAAAGAACTCAAATTAGACCTCCCATTTGATCCTGCAATACCATTACTAGACATCTACCCGAAGAAAAAACAAATTGTTTTATCATAAAGACGTTTGCACTAGACTGTTTATTGCAGCTCAATTTACAATCACCAAAATGTGGAAACAATCTAAGTACTCACCAACTATGCTGACCAGACGTCCTGCTTTTGGCAGGACAGTCCTGATTTTTAACAATTTGTCCTGTGTCCTGCAGCGTTTTAAAAAAAGTCCTGATTTTTGGAAAGAACACGTGACAAGCTAAGGAACGGCAGAGAACAGGAAGGGAATATACGGTTTTTGGCTGACATGTGGCTATTTCCCAGGATATGAGTTTTATATTATTTTTGTTAATTTTATAATGTTAAACTTTAATAATAACAAATAATTGTTGAGAACTGATTATCAAGAACTACTTATCAAAGTTTGCATTGTTGACCAGTTGTTAGAATTTGACCACCGTTGTTTGGACTTAATGAACAATGGCATTTTTTGGCATTGGCAATGACAAAAACATTTTGTAACTGTCTCTCAGACCATAAATATCGTACTGCATATAGTGTTAGTTAAACAAATGATGTCAACAAATCAGCTATTTAGATAATTTAGGTAAGTAATGTATTTATTTATTTCATGAATTTAGCAGACAGCACTCATATTATTTATAGTTTATAGTGGTGGCAAAAAGTCTAGCTCTGGCCTTGAAAGTGACACTTATGACTTACAAGGTATCATTATTAAAAAATATATATTGATAAGGAAAAGGTTAAATCTTGGGCATCATCAAAAATCACAATAGAGAACAAATGGTTAGAAATATTTCATCATTTTGAAACAAACCACGCTCCATATAATGCACTAAATATTGTAGGATATGCACTGTCCTTACCAGGAACTAAGGTTGTGACTGAACGTATTTTTTCTATGGTAAATAAAGTGTGGACACCAGAAAAATCACAATTAAGTGTTGAGACTTCGAAAGCCATTATATGTGTGAAATATAATTTAACAAATTCTTGTGAAAAATTTCATGACCTTTTAAACGACAGTAATCTGCTAAAAAAAAAATTCACTCAAATAAGAAATATGCCAAAGAATAAAATAATACTACACATA
The DNA here is from genome assembly GCA_963574575.1 of Galagoides demidoff. Classification (NCBI taxonomy): domain Eukaryota; kingdom Metazoa; phylum Chordata; class Mammalia; order Primates; family Galagidae; genus Galagoides; species Galagoides demidoff. Next base: position 11,225 of record CAUYQV010164878.1, read on the forward strand.
ATTTTTTAATGTATCATATTTTTAAATTATACTTATGTTGAAATTAAAAAATATATATTGCAATACTATTTTTGCGTTTTATGAAAATTTTTGTTGCTCCATATAGACCAAATTTTTAATTAAGAACCCCTCCCCCTCGGTCAATGGTGTCCCGCTTTAACAATGTTAAAATCTGGCCACCTTTGTCCAAACCAGGAATGGATTAACAAGCTGTGGTATATGTATACCATGGAATACTATTCAGTCATTAGAAAAGATGGAGATTTTACATCTTTTGTATTAACCTGGATGAAGGTGGAACATATTCTTCTTAGTAAAGATTCACAAGAATGGAGAAGCAAGAATCCAATGTACTCAATTCAGATATGAAGCCAGTAGACAATCTAATACATACCCACATAAAAGACAAACTCAAATCAATGCATGGTGGGGGGCAGGGGAATAAGAGAGTGGGAGGAGGGAGTAAAGCATCACAAGAATGGAGAAGCAAGAATCCAGTGTACTCAATTTGGATATGTGGACAATTGATGATGACCATTGGGGTTAGGAAAGGGGGTGCAGGGAGAAGGAAGTGGGGGTCACAAGGTGTGACACTTCTCCTGGGGATGGGATACGATTTTAAGAGGAACTTTACCTGACAAATGCAATCAGTGTAATCTGGTTCTTTGCACTGTCAATGAATCCCCAGCAATTATATATATATTCTTTAGTTCATGAATAAAGGTATATGAAGAATTAAATATTGAAGTTATGCAATAATAATGCTCCCATTCTCATTGAATAATCCAAACATGTCTTGTGAGGAATTCCATTTGTTGGTCAGTTATTTATAAAGATTTTACTCAAAATAAAACAAAATATAGAGATAGTGAAACTAATAATGAAGATACTAACTAATGAATTTGCATATTAGATGTGAAAAGATTATTCGTTTTTGAGAAACAATATGTTTATACACTCATAATATGTGTATGGTCATCTATTATATACACACACATCTATGATGTTTATCATAGTCATATATGCACAGACATACATATATATCCTCTATTTCTATACTAAATTTTACTTATGTATTACTACTTTTATTATAGATGGAAAAATATTTCATTTGTAAAGTGTAAGCTTGCACTCAGGTAAAATAAGTTTACTTAATGTAAGAGTAATATTTTACTTTCAACAAAAGAGACAAGATATTTAATTGGATAGTATTTTATCTAAGTGGTAGCTCCATAAGTCCAAAACCATTTACAGGTTATCAAAATTTCCGGTTTCCACAATTTCCTTGCATCCTTATATAATGAATGACAATTAAAGATCCATTGAAAGAGCGTATAGCATAATAAAAACTGTTAGAGTAATTACAAGTGGAAATTAGAGATAAACGGAATGATAGAGAAATCAAAAATAAGGAAAGAAGAGTGGGCAATAAGATCAAGGAGAAATAGGAAGAATAGAATCAAAATCTCTGAAACAGTGTAAATTTAGGCAGAAATTGCTAAGATCACCCTGTCAACATTGAGGACAAAGACATTAATGTCAATTTTGTTATTAATATCCTCTATTAAAAACTAAATGAGTGGAGATTTTTTTCCCCTCTATTTTCAAATCTTGATGTGGCTTATAAATAAATCTTATCTCTCTAATGTCATTTATATTTTCATGTAAATTATGTATCTCCATTAAAAATTTCATTGAAGTGATGCATATATTACAAGTTGTAATATAATTCGTTCTTACTGTTTGTTTGCCTCAGTCCTTTGACGCCAATGTCCTTGTGTTACAACTTGCTTGTTACTGTCTTGTCAATACAACAATGTGGAGGAAAAGACACAACTGAGTTTTTAGGTGTTCATACTGTGAGCCCTGTGTCATGCTTCATCTTGTTGCTTTTTTGAGACAGAGGCTCACTATGTCACCCTCAGTAGAGAGCAATGGTGTCTAGCTCACAGCAACCTCGAACTCTTGGACTCAAGAAATTCTCTTTCCTCAGCCTCCCAAGTGGCCAGGACTAGAGGCACCAGCCACAACACCTGGCTATTTTTGCAGACAGGGTCTCGCTCTAGCTCAGGCTGATCTCAAACCCATGAGCTCAGGTAATCCACCTGCTTAGGCCTCCCAGAGTTCTGAAGTGCTCACTCTTTATAGCCAGAAATGAAGAAACAAGTTCCACCGCTGGAAATTAGTGGAAATAAAGAGGTAATGATTAATGCAATCTATTCATTTATTTTGAAGTAAACAAAGAGATATTATAAATTGCTATTTTCCAAAGTACTTTTTCTAGACGTTATCTTTGAAAACTAAATCAAAGGAGTTCCTATAATTCTTCCACAAAATCTTTACACAGAAACATAATCACAAAAGTCTACAAATAGGATTGTCAATCATGACATAAAGGAAATATGGCCTTAATTTATTTTTCAGACAGGATAGATGAGAACTAAGTTTCCCTTCAAATAAGCACTGGGCTTGATGCTTCATCAATTTGAAAAAGTGAAGAGACATTTTTAGAATCAATTTACTGCATCAGGACCTGAGTTTTGCTATAAATACTTGAAGTATATCACGGAGAACAGTAATGTAAACATTTTCCTCTTGGAGTTTCTAATTGATTGCATTCAAAGCCTCAGATGTATCCTTCAGTATATCAGGCCTTCATGAGAGATATAATTGTTAAAGTACATAGCAATCATTTGCCGGTTACTCCAAAACCAGGTAAACTGCTGTACCAAACACATAAATCTATTCAAATAAGCTCCCTTTTGACAATCAAAGAAAATCCATTTTGAACAGAAAAAAGGACAACTATGCCTAACATTCAAATAATATATTGTTTGTGTTACAAAAACAAATAGAAGACAAAAGTAACAATCTCTGTCAGAAATGAAAAAAAAAGACATCACAACTGATAGAACATAAATACAAAGTATTACTCATAACTAGTATGATTATCACAACTGATAGAACATAAATACAAAGTATCACTCATAACTAGTATGATTACCTCTATGCACACAAACTAGAAAGTTTAGGAGAAATGGATGCACCTACCCTCTCACATATGAATCAGGAAGAAGCACAGGATATATTTCCCTGGTCAGCACACAGGCTATGGGGGCTGCGCCGCTGGGTGTCCAGGGCTTTCTTTTCATACAGATGCCACTGGGTCTCCTATAATGGGACCCCTGTCACTGTTCCCTCCCTGGTCAGGCAAGTGGCAGTGTAGGGGCAGTTGCAGTGAAGTTGATATCTGTGCAGACCAGGTGCTCTGGACCTGGGATCTCAGAGTGGCACAGCTGGAGCCACCTGGACCCAGAGGACAGCAGGTCTCTACCAAGTCTGTCCCCAATGCAGTGTTGCAAGTCTCCAAACAACCCCCTGATCAGATGGAGGCCCATAGTGGTAGTGAGCGGTCCCTCAAAGCTCAGGTTGCAGCGTATACCGGGGAGCCTGGCCCCCTGGGGCTGCCTTCTTCATCCCTTCCCCATGTGTAGGCATCCCCAGCAGGTGCCTCTGATCTTGGTGCCTGTGTCCCCTTCCTGTCTCCTTTGCTCTGGGTGTCTCCTGTCAACTCTGATGATGCCCAAACGCTCTCTCATCTGAGAGGGATCATCTTCCTGCAACTTTCAAACTTCTCGGGGAGAACGGTGTGTGCTTCTGGTCTACCCTCTCAGCCCCCTATTTGCCATCTTGTTTTCCCAGTCAGTGTGCCTGAATCTGAGAGCCAAGTGAAGGTCATGTGTGCCAAGTCTGTTCATGTACATCATATAGGCGAACATTACTAGACTTCATGAAGATCACATGTAAATTAACAGAGAGGATAAGCTGCGTTACCAAGAATGAGAACAATATGTACTTTATTCCAAAATTAGCTTAAGCAGAATCATATGCAGCAAATGAGGAATTATATTATAGTCACCATCTGTTAAACGTGCTTGCCCAGAACCTCAATTTATTGTTTCTGTGTTATGAATTATACAAAGATAAATTCAAAGAGTGATATTTCATAGGCTTCCCAGCCACAAGAGGGGAGACCCAGCGGTGGCATCCAGCCCCAAGGAAGACTCGGTCCCAGGGACGAAGGCAAAGGTGCTTTCAGCTCCCTGGGCAATATTCATTGCACAAGTTGCTGATGTGTCTTGTGTAGCACCGTGACAGAGACGCTGGCTCTCTGGGATCCGCCTCTGGCTTTACAGGTGCCCAATAGTGTGTTTCAGCTGAAATTGTTTCTGAGAGAAAAAATAAATAAAATCATGGAAAGTGTGGGCCATACACTTGGTGGGATATCACAAAGCTTGATTCCCGGATCCTTTCGGAAACCGTCAGCCGGCAAATAGCCTCTAACAAGTCCCTTTCTGTTTGAGCTAACGGAGTAGCTTCTGTAACTGAATCTTGCCAGATGCATAATAGCCATATGCGTTCAATGCTGAGAGCCTGGCAAACATACTTAGCCGTCTGTGGTGAAGGTGATTGTCTTTTTCTTCCTGATGTGAATCCTTGGGGCTGGTGGTTCCTCCCCCACACCCCGCACGGTCTGGTTCTCTGTTTTTTATGCACTGGGGTGAACTTTTCTTAGGTTTTCCTTGAATTTGTTCACATTCACTTTAATGTCAAATCTTTGCCTAAGATTTGTTCCTTCCTAGATGGGCAAAATAAACATTTTAATTTTTGTGGACATTTAATTTGTTGAAGTGCCCCCCCCCCCATTTTCTCAGTGCTGAGCGCACGTCAGAGCCAGCTATTCTCTGAGCAACAAGCAGGAGGGTCCCGTGTCGTCTTTATGTTAAATGTAGGTACCAGCAACGGCAGTGTTCTCTACTCCATTCATTTCAGAAGGAGCAAAAGCATGTTTCTGAGTTGTGTGGGTTCAAATCTAAAAATAATTAGATTGCTAATTATTGCTCCCTCAGTGGGGAGCAATGTTTACCTCATGTTCCTCAGTTTTACAACCCCAGCAGTATGCAACAGGATGCCTTCTCGGATGTTTTTTTTTTTTTTTCCATTTTTATAGCAATTAGGAAATGGAGCCAAGATTGAGGGAAGGTCAGAGGTCAGTGTGCTCATGATCATGTGGAATGAACACCTGAGACAACACTGATGATGCCCCAGGAGTGCGGATTCTAGGTTCTCTTCAGCATCCTGAAACCATCTTGAAAAATGACTCTTTGGCTCGGCACCTGTGACTCAATCAGCTAAGGCGCCAGCCACGTACACCTAAGGTGGTGGGTTCGAATCCCCAGCCCGGGCCCACAAAACAACAATGATGGCTGCAACCAAAAAACAGCCGGGTGTTGTGGCGGGCGCCTGTGGTCCCAGCTACTTGGGAGGTGGAGGCAGGAGACTCACTTGAGCCCAGGAGTTGGAGGTTGCTATGAGCTGTGATGCCATGGCAC
>CAUYQV010164886.1:0-28528 GCA_963574575.1 Galagoides demidoff
GATGGCTGCAACCAAAAAATGGCCGGGCGTTGTGGCGGGCGCCTGTGGTCCCAGCTACTTGGGAGGCTGAGGCAGGAGACTCGCTTGAGCCCAGGAGTTAGAGGTTGCTATGAGCTGTGATGCCATGGCACTCTACCCAGGGGGATAGCTTCAGGCTCCATCTCAAAAAAAAAAAAAAAAAGTAATTCTATCATTTCCCCCAAACTCCTCCCATGCTTCTTTGTAGCCAATCTGGCTTCCTGCCTTAACCTCTGACTACCATTGATGTATTTTCTGTTTCTATAGTTTTGCATTTATTAGAATGTCATAAAAATGGAATTATGTGTCATGTAGCCTTTTGGTTTGAGTTCTTTCACCTAACATAATACATTTAAGATTCATCCTCCTGGCTGTGTCAGTAGTTTGTTCTTTTGTATTGTTGACCAGCATTTCATCTATGGATATACCATAGATTGTCTATCCCCTGGCCAACTGAAATAGTTTGAGTTTTTGTCCTCAGTCTTTATTGATTATAAATAAAGCCAGTGTACTAGCAGCTTTGTGGCAGTTACGATGTATGACAGGATTGTTTTCCAAAAGATTTAATAAACCAATTTATAGGAAAATCAACACTGTCTGAGAATTTTGGTTTCATAATATCCTCTTTAACATTGGGCACTATGTAAATATTTTTTTTCCTCCAAAATGGAAATTTTTATTATGATTATGAAAGTAATGTGTGCTCATTTTAAAATTATAAGCTTGATTTGGTGGCTTACACACCTATAATCTCAGAGTTTTGAGAGGCTGAGGTAGGAGGATCATCAATGGAGGCCAAGAGTTCAAAACCAGCCTGGGAAACATTGCAAGACCTTGTCTCTTAAAAAGTAGAAATTAGTCTGGCATAGTGGCACATGCCTTTAGTCCCAGCTACTCAGGATTTCTTGAACCCTGAAGTTTGAGGCCAGTTTGGGTAACATAGTGAGCCTAGCACTAAAAAATAAAAAAAAAGTATAAAAATTGTAGAATGATCTCTCCCTAGTCTAACAATTTTAATTCCTTGTGTAAAGTGATTTGGTGCCACCTGGCACTCTAACCTGAAACTAGACATACTCCATTTTAGCCCTTTTAGAGCATGACTTCCCAATCTGACATAGTATTCCAGGTGTGAATTGGATCTGCCTTGCTCCATATGCTATATTCCTTTTAATACAGTTCAAGTTTAAGTAGATTTCTTGGCAGCACACGCACTTGAGTCATATTGAATCATCTAAAACCCTGAAGTCTTTTTCACATGTTAAGCCATACCTCCCCTGTCCATTAGTTCTCTAGATGGTTTTGTACCTGCAGTACAAGACAGACTTACTTTTGTTAGGCATCACATGTATCCTGTGTTTCTAGCTTGTTGAGGCTTTTCTTAGATCCCCATGATTCACATACTGTGAGTGGCCTCATTCAAGTCATTAAAAAATGTTTAACAAGATGGAACCCACACCAGAGATCCAGGGGAAAGCTCTTACTACATCACAGTTCACAGACACAGAACTCTATCTGTTAAGAAAAAAAAAAAAGAAAGAAAGAAAAAATACACACACACACGCGCGCATATACACCCACACAATTATACATATATATATTTTTTAATTTTCTAGGTTCTATTTAGTGTTTAGGGAAAGGGAGATTGACAGCTCATATGTAATTCATAAGCGGTAATGTTCATGATATTTATTGAAACTCTCAGTACCTTATCAGCACCATGCTCATTATATATACCATTAATGCAGCATTAACCATGGTATCCCGTATATTACCACTACATGTGTTTACTACTAGTACAGTACTTACTTAAAATATGAAGGTGTTTTTTGTTGAGACTAAACCACATCCTGAAACCATACATTTCAAACATACCATGGTATTGACTACAGAGAGAGAAAAATCACGCCATTGAAGAGAGAGTAAAAATTTTATTTTAAGACTTACCCCAAAACCTCAAATAGGAGAGCAGTGTTATGGCAGCTGCTAATTCATACTGCATAAAATCAACAAAGAGGAACTGCTGGCCAGGGATAGTTAATATCCCAAAGCAAAAGAAATGTTTCTGTAAATAAAGAAGATAAAATAAATCTCATCATGACATTCACTGCTTTTTTTGGATGTGGTCGTTGAGCAGTAGTAGATAAGCATATTAGTAAAAGCACCAGGTCAGGCAATGTTCCATAGTTATGCAATAAGGGAAAATAGGACAAGACATGAATAATTCATGAAAGGAAACCAGATGCATAATGCTAGGGGTGGGGACATATAAGAAAAGGTAAGAGCCATTTGAGAGTCTGGTGTGAGGACCAAAGGAAGGCTGATGTTAACACTGTGGCCAGATAGGCTTTATGTTTCTGCTCTCCTTCCCATTTCCTGATAATATACTGGAAGCCGTTGAAATAGATATCAAGACAGCCCCACATGTTAAAAAAGCATAAGATGGAAATTAAAAAAATGTTCCCAGATATGAGCATAACTCCCTTTGGTTAGACAACTAAGCCATTCTTTTAGCAATGGTTGAACCCTCCTCCAACTTGAAGTAAGTTCTGGCAAGAAGCTACAATTCTGAGGACTATTTATTTTGGCTTCATTTTATCACCACTTTTATTCCGGTAATACTCATTGTCTCACTCATTCCAGTGTAGGGATAGGACATAGGTTGTTGAGGCAAATGCTGTGGGTTCAATAGAAAGTACATAGAAAGATGTCAACTATCTCTCCCCAGAGTTTTGTCCTGGGACCATACAAATAAATACATTGTTAATGCACATTTATAATTCTTTCTCGTAACTTTTGTATGCCTCTGCCAGAATCTTCCTTAAACTTACCTCAAGTTTTATGATTCCTCTGCACAATATGTGGTTGTTTCTTTCCTCCTGCAGGTTCAGGTGTGAGCTCTCAGCCTGAGGTGAGGTTCCCAAGCAGCCTTCGTGTCCCTCGTGTCCCTCGTGTCCTTTGTGTCCTCGTTTCCCACTGCTTGCTCGTGTTTTGAGCTGGGGGCCAAGTTGGACTCCTTCCTTTGCTGTATCACCTCCAAGCTCTGCTCCTATTGTTTTGTCTGGCTAGAAAGCTGTCTTCTCCATACAGACCTGCAAAGATCTTACTCCTTTAAGATTTTGTTTGGTAAATATTTGAGGTCGACTATGTGCTAGGCACTGTTCTGATAGAAGAGCCTAAAACAAAACACACAGTCTCTGCTCTCAAAGAGCTTACATTCTTTTTTTTTTTTTTTTTTTTTTTGAGACAGGAGCCTCAAGCTGTCCCCCTGGGTAGATAGAGTACCCTGGCATCACAGCTCACAGCAACCTCTAACTCCTGGGCTCAAGCGAGTCTCCTGCCTCAGCCTCCCAAGTAGCTGGGACTACAGGAGCCTGCCACAACGCCTGGCTATTTTTTTGGTTGCAGCCATCATTGTTGTTTGGCCAGCCGGGGGCTGGATTTGAACCCGCCACCTAGGGTGTAGGTGGCTGGCGCCTTAGCCACTGGAACCACAGGTGCTGAGCCGAGAACTTGCATTCTTATAGTTCACCCCTACTAAAATGGAAGTTCTATTTAGACCATCTCCTTCATCATCTTTTTTTGACTTTCCCTAAGTTGATTGATAATCTTTACACAAATCATTATGATCAGGGAGAAGGTGGTAAAATATTTAAAGTGGTTGCTGAGGCTGGGCAAAGAACATTCCAAAATGCTCCATTTAATAAAAGTATATGTCTTCCATGTAGAAAGAAGCAAATGTAACCAAAGATAGGTATAAAAGAATAAGACATACTTGAATGAATACTGTGTCTATAAAAGCAGAGACTTCTGAGGTGAGGGGCATGAAGTATCCTAGAAGTATATAAAGTTATGGTCTCAGCAAAAGGAACAGTAGCAAGTGTAGTCAGTGTCTTAGGCCAGCTGAGGACTTTTTTTTTTTTTTTTTTTTTTTGAGACAGAGCCTCAAGCTGTCACCCTGGGTAGAGTGCTGTGGCTTCATGGCTCACAGCAACCTCCAACTCCTGGGCTTAAGCAATTCTCCTGCCTCTGCCTCCCAAGTAGCTGGGACTACAGGTGCCTGCCACAACGCCTGGCTATTTTTTGGTTGCAGCCATCATTGTTTGGTAGGCCCCGGCTGGATTCGAACCTGCCAGCTCAGGTATATGTGGCTGGCGCCTTAGCCACTTGAGCCACAGGTATGGAGCTAGAGGACATGTTAATATGTGTAGAGCAGAACTATTTAACACCTCTTTTGCTTTTGTATTTTTATCTAAAATAAAGATAATTAACTGGAAATGATAGGACAAAGAAGTAGTAAAAATCCCAGATAAAAGATAGACAAGTATACTTAGCTGATCAAAAAGCGTTGTTCCACAGCATCCCGAGCAAGACCACGATCCTGTCTCCAGAAAAAAATTAAAAAAGAAAACATTATTTTCTGGTGCTGTATTCTCACCATGCTACCTATCCTCCCCCTCTCCTTCTACCCTTCTAGTCCAGGGTATTGAAAGAATTTATGGATACAATTCTTAAACCACCATTTTCAGTGAATTATGGAGAACAGAGCAGGTTTCAGAAGGTTACACACGGAAGAAAAAAGTCTCATTAAAAGGAGAAGGGGGCTGTGATTTCAAAACAGGTGTAACTGCAACATTCCATTCATCAGGGTTCCATCTCTTTGAACCTTCAGAGCTTGTTCTTTTTTCAGTTATTTACAGACTACCATTGTGCCCCTAGTCACTCTTGTCTTTTACAAACTCATCTTTTACAAACATTTCAAGAGAAGCCTGTAACACCATCATAAGTGAGATGCTGTGAAATTCTCACCTTGACCTCTACCTTAGTCAGCATTCTATCTGTTGACTTGGCTCTTAGTATACTTAACATAGACATACTAGACACTTATTAAACATTTGTTGATTGGCCTTAATAAAGAAATAGAGACATATTAATCATTTTGTGTTAGATGGAATAGCTAACATGAATGATAGAACCAAGGGTTAAAATGATCTCAACAAGCTTGAAAGATAGATGGGCTGAAACCACAATGACATTTAAAAGCCATAAATGTCAAGTTCTGAGTTTAGATCAATTCAGTGGGGGCGTTTATTGATCTCAAGTTCAGAAAGCGGAAGCAGTGGTCTCAGGCACTTGACACTAGTCACTCTACATCTGTGAGAATATTTTGGGTGTTATGTTTAAGAAGATACTTACACACTAGGGTATATCCTGAATAGAATGACCAGAAGGTTGTTATTTGGAAACCTTGTCTGGTAAAGGACTTGTAGCAGATAAGAGGTTTAGTTAGGAAAAGAGAAAGCTTAAGAGAAACACAACTCTGTTCTACTAGTAAATAGCTGCCAAGTAGTTATAAGATTAGATCTAGTTTGGTAAAGTCCCAGTGATCAGAACTGGCCAATAGAAGTTATTGGGAGGTAGAGTTTGGTTTGATATAAAAAATTTTCTGTAGGGCAGTGCCTGTGGCTCAGTGATTAGGGTGCTGGCCCCATATACTGAAGGTGGCAGGTTCAAACCCAACCCTGGCCAAACTGCAACAAAAAATAGCTGGGCATTGTGGCAGGCACCTGTAGTCCTAGCCACTCAGGAGGCTGAGGCAAGAGAATCGCCCATGCCCAAGAGCTGGAGGGTGCTATGAGCTGTGATGCAACAGCACTCTACTGAGGACAACAGAGTGAGACTCTGTCTCTTTAAAAAAAAAAATTTCTGTAGTAATTTAAATGAAAATATTTATTGAGCAATTATGTTGTACAGTGAGCTAAGCACTTTTCAGGCAGCATTGCACATTTAATTCTTACAGCAGAAAAAAAGTAATTCTCATAGCAGCCTTGCCGTATGAGAATCTTTTGGTAACAATTTGTAGATAAGGAAATAGTTGTTCAGAGAAATTGATTTGTTTGATTTCATGTAGCTAGGAAGTAGCTGAACAGCTGTCCTTAATCTAGATTTGACTGTTCTCAAAAATCAGTGCTGTGACCCCCATGCTATCTTGCAGAGAAGTAAATTCTTCATTAGTAGGAATGTTTAACCAGAATTGAAATGATTCTTCTTCATAATTTAGAATTTGTTCCTGCAATCCAGGGAAAAGCGCAGACTTTGGAGATAGTTCAGGGATGGAAAATGTCATATGTGGGCCATAGGATCTTGGTTCAGTCACTTAACCTCTTTAAGCCCATTTTCCTCAACTGTAAAATAAGGACACTGGTACTTACCTCAAAGGTTATTGGAAGGATTAACTTATATGAACAGTGTGTTGTATGTATTTAGTATATATTCATATTGAGGACTTAACACGTAATTGCTGTATGCAAAAATTCCTTCCATCTTGAACAGTTACAATCACTGAACTTAGAGCACCATCATTTTAACTTTGTATGTATCTATTTTTGAACATTAGGACTACTTTATCTGTGGAATAATAATTGCTAATACTCCAATTAGCACAGAAGTTTGGTTTGCTAGACTTGATTTTATTTAGTTTTGTACAGGTCAGTTGTGAATGTTTACTTTTTCTAGTTTTTCTGTCATTTCTTTGCTGATAGCAAGTAGCACACACCTTCTAATTGCTACTGTTGGCTTGGAAACAAAATTGATAGGCCTTTAGGGCAGTTGGAAGGACTTCCTAGTGCTAGAAACATAGGCATTAGTACATGGAATGTATAATAAATATTTCAGTGACCTGTAGGCCATTTTATTTGTTTTTCCGTTTCTTGGTGGCTCAGGGAGTTGAAATTATTAAATAAGAGAGATATAATTGTATATGACAGAGAAAACAAAACCTTAGGATTGACTTAAAGTCTAGGATTTTGCACGCATGGTGTTCATGTGATATTATATAATGTCATAGTATCATTATATCATTTGTTGGGTGCCTTTTTACCACGTGCCAAGTGCTATACTAGTTGCTTTCGATACAGGACCTTTTTAATCTTATAAAAATCCTATGAAGGAGGTACTATCATCATTTTTGTTTGACAAATAATGCTGAGCTCAGAGAGGTTAGACACTGGCTTAACTTCCAAAGAGATTTAGACTAAGTTTTGTCATAGTCCAAAGGCCAAATTGTTTTAACCACACTGGAAGAGATGTTCTATGGTCATAGAAAACAACTGTATATAGAGAGAAATGATTAATTGGGATGACCCTGAAAGGATAAGCAGGGTTTGCTGGGATGTGTGGCCTGAGCTGGGAGAATGAAGGAAGGACTACCTGGGCTGAGAAGACAGTATGAGCACAGTGGGTTTGAGAATCCTGCAGCAGGGAGCTGGCGTGGAGACAGTGAGATCACAGTATGACCAAGGAGAAGGCTGCATCTTGAAGAATCAGGAGTAAAACTAGATTAAGGCCAGACTCTGAAGGCTTCTGAAGGATAGGAAAAGGAATTTAGAGGTGATGCCATAATGAAATGGCTGTAGTTTTGTTTGTTAGAATAAGGAGCAGGGTGTTGATGTGTTGATAGCTGTGCTTTTTGAATGATACACAGTGTCCAGAGATAGGCAAACCAGTTAGGAGGCGTTTGTTTTCTAGAGTTTTCTAGAGATGAGCTGATAAAAGTCTCACCTGCAGACAATGGAAGGAGGAGCAAATTTGAGAGGTATTTTCAAGGAAGAAATAATAGGATTTGGCAGATTGGGTGCAGGGAATAAAGGACAAATAGTCATTGTGATGCTTGACTGGGGGAGCAGAATGATGGTAGATTAGGGAAGGGAGATTATATTAAACTGGCTCTGCAGGGCCAGATGTGGTGGTGTGTACCTGTTGTCCCAGCTACTCTGGAGGCCAAAGTGGGAGAATTATTTGAGCCCTGAGTTCCAGTCCAGCCTGGGCAACATAGTGAGACCCCCATCTCTAAAGAGTGAATAAATAAATAAAATTGGCCATGCAAAACCACAGCTGGTAGGAGTCATTTCATTGATTCACACAGAACATTCTCTGTCCTAGCACCCCTTCTGTTTGAGGAGAGAACACCTAAGTAAGTGGCATAGGGGTGGGTGGGGCGGGGAGCATGCTAGGGAGGAAGGGGCAGGTGTCTTGTATATGGCTCTCCTGACATGATTTTGCCCTGAGTGCATTGACTGCAGCATTTCAGTCACGGCAGATGCCTCTACACTGATATGCTTAACACAGATGTGGTGTTTTATAAAGGGCAAGCTAAAACTCTTGGGGGATTTGGGGTGTGGGATGGGGGCATAGATCTTGGTACTCTTGTTTTATTGTTGATGCTGAGGAGCGGTTCATTCTCCTGGGTCTGTATTTTTAAACTACAAGTGAATGCTAATATGAATTTACAATGCTCATGTTGGAAATTACTACCCTCATTTAGAAGCCATTAACCTTTATGTTGATAAAATAATGTTCTTAACGAAGCATGTGAAATCTGTGCTGAACAGTTGTGGCCTTTCCGGAACACTAACTTAAAAAGCACTCGTCATACTTTTTGAAAATAAAAAGCATGTGGGTGGGATGAAGTCACCTGAGCAATTTTCTGTAATTACAACTTTCAAGGCCTTTGCCTTTGTCTTTTTCAGGTTAACTTAAAATGTGTGCATGTGTACACACATTCACACACAGAGCAAACCTATGATTTGCATCTTTTGTTTCTGTTAAATAGCTGCAGTTCCTCAGAGAAGTAAGTAAATTCTTGTTCCTTCCCTAAGGTATTTGAAGCCTTTTGCCTCTGAGAGCTCTGTAACTCCCCGAACAGGCTAGATACCTAAGTCTAAAGACTTCTAAGCTTTGAGCGCTGCCTCTTAAAGCATTTCTAAGTGTGTTGGATCTAAACTAACTTGCCTAGGGTTACACAGGAAACCCCAGAATGTCTTGAACATACTGAAGAATGAACTAGGAAAATTATTAGAGTTATCACACAGCCCTTTTGTATATGGATTAGGTTCGTCAGTGCCATCCTGGTTAGCAAACACTGGAATGTGACAGAACTAGCATTTGTGCCCAGTAGCAGCCCACACTGGAAATTAGCTTCTGCACTGTGATAATTAAGTCAGGTTTGCTGCTAATGTCGTTCCAGGAAGGAAAGAGAACTAGGTAATAATATTATTTTCAAATATAACTTTTAATTAACAGGAATGAAATGGAAAGAGTTTAAAGGAGACTTTCATGAAGGAGGATTATTACCTGACATAGTTTGGTAATTCCATCATAGTTGAACACATTTTAAAAATGCCAGCGCCAGTTTTTCCAATAAGCTAAGTAAAAATAATTCTGAATTTTAGATTATTCTATGTGCAGAGTAAAGTTATTGATTTTCCAAAGTATTAAGAAATGCTGTCCCCAGTGATACCCAAATAAAAAAAAGAAAGAAAGAAATGCTATCTCAAGTATTGGACATGAAGTAGTGTAATTTATCTTATTATGTTAGGGATCGCTCTTTCTTCTTCCTTTTTTTTTCCTTAAGTAATAATAATCTCTGCATGTAGAATAGGATTTGGGGCATGCATTTTTTAAAATATCTAAGCACTTGTTACTAAAAGCAGGGATCTTTTTCAGGGAGGTTAGAACTATCGTTATCTTGTCACGTTATCTGTTTTCTACTTAGTAACTTAGAAGCAGTATTTGTTTTCCTGACATTTGAAAAGGTATTTGTATACATGTGTGGTTCATAGAAATGAAGTATTATGTCAATCCTTTCAGAAGATACACTAACACATCAAAACTAAGTGGCAGGGAAGACAGAATGCAGTTCGCAATCTTGTTGCTTCAAAACTGAGCAAACGTTTTTGGGAGAGCAAGTTCTTGCTGGACATCACTAAATAAGAATGAGTTGATGTCACACTTGGCAAGAGGCAACTCTTAAATTTTTTTTTCCCATACAAATAGTACAACGTGGTTGGGAGGAGGGATTGTGGACAAAGGGTAAAGAATTATGGGGAAAAATAAGCTGGAGAATTCATTGCTTGCTACAAAAAGAATTAATATGCTAGAAAAGCCATGTTTATTTTGTCAGGAGGAATCTGAGTTGGAACATGAGCTGGTGGAGGGGAGAGATGTTTACCATGTCCTCCCCTGCGCCCGTGGAGTGCTGTTGTGTGCTGATCCCTGTGGAGGTTGTGTAACCGCCTTGACTCATTTGCAGAGAAAATGGGCTCTGTAGTGCTTGTGGCTCAATACAGTGCCACATCAAGTATGAGTGAAGGAGTCTATGGAACATAGTGATATCAAACTCAAAATATACTCATTTTAATCAGAATTTTCAAACACCCGGAGGCAAAACTGTGGGCTGTGTAGAGTGTGTAATGCCCCCTGCCACCCCATTCCCAGAATTCTAGGTGATATTGGGAATTTGGGCAGCATGATGGCTGATTTTGCGTTTCGCCAAAAGGCAGGACATGTCAAGATTAGCCAAATATTTACTGAAATTATCAGGAGTTATCTGGCTCAATGAATCTCTGTGCTCTGATGTCTTGTAATAAGAGTGGGTTGGGGGACACTACTGGCATTTTGGGTGGGCCCAGTCTTTGTTGTATGGCCCTGTGCTGTGTGCTGGAGGATGATTAGGTCCCTACCCACTGTTTTTTAGAAAAACAGTATTGGAAAAAAAGTTTGGAAAAATGGATGGCGGGAAAGAATGTTAAAGGGTGAGGTGCAGAAGACTTCTTAACTAGCCTGTTGTTGTTCCCAGCACTAGCCTTCTAGTTCTGTGGGGAGAGTTCTCTAGCTCGCTTTTTCTGAGGGGCAGCAGAGGCATAGCCCAGCGGCCGAGGCAGAGGTTGGAGGTAAGGTACAGGAAGTAGAACAGAGGACGTGGGAAAGAGGCAGACATGAAAAAGATTTGGGTTGAGATGTAGATGTGGAAGACATGGAGATAATGAAATATGGTAACAAAACAACTGGAGGTTTTTCATGACGTTGTTAAGCCTAGAACATTGGTATTTGTGGGGACAATTCTGAATACCGCAGATCTGTAACTTCCTGGAGAAACATCCTCTGAGTTAATTACATCAGTTAAAGACTTTCACATGCATATTGAATTACAGTATTTAATGTCCCTCTGTAGGTTTTAATTTTGAAGCCTGCCCCTCAAAAGATTGCAGTCTCCTAGGTACTTAGCCAGCAGTGTGAGGGTACTGTGACTCGTTGCTTTTGTTTGGGCTTCTAGGTCTGAACAGCCATTTTCCCTTAGATTTCATCATCTGAGTCCGTAACAGTGTCATCATTTTCCATTCATCTGGACTTTTAGAAAATAATAGTTCTTTCTTGGAAAAGCTAAGCAGAGACGTTAGGAAGTTGTTACCTGAAAACTAGCCGAATTAAGTTAAAAGTACAAATAGATAAAAATTTTGAGAAATATGAAAAATCCCACCAATCTTTGTTATCAGTCACTACTCATAACGTTGGCTTGCACTAGGCTTAATTAAATACAAGAACAAGAGTTTCTTGTAGGACTTCCCCAACATTTTTAGTTTGTTTTGAATAGAGGGTATCACTGGACTTTGAGCTGTTTACTGCTTGTCACTCTGGCAGTCTTGTTTTTGTCATAGGCTGTTTCTCTGAGCAACCAGTGCATCACTCTCTCCCTAATTGTCTAACCCTGCTGACTCTTCGCAAGAGTAGAAATGTCCTTGGTCAACCACCTGCCTGAAGAGAGGGAAAGATTTTCCCGAATGGCTCCTGAGGTGACTGAGGGCGGAGTGGTAGTATTGTAGTAAACCTCCATGGGAAAGCCCCCATCAGCTTTGCAGAGGAGGCTTAGACTTGCTGAAGTTTAAGCTTTTTTTTTGAGACAGAGCCTCAAGCCGTCACCCTGGGTAGAGTGCCGTAGCATCACAGCTCACAGCAACCTTCAACTCCTGGGCTCAAGCGAGTCTCTTGCCTCAGCCTCCCAAGTAGCTGGGACTGCAGGCTCCCGCCACAACACCTGGCTATTTTTTGGTTGTAGTCATTATTATTGTTTGGCAGGCCCAGGCTGGATTCGAACCTGCCAGCTCAGCTGTATGTGGCTGGTGCCTTAGCTGCTTGAGCTGCAGGCGCTGAGCCTGAAGTTTAAGAATTACTTCCGCAGCTAGAGAGCCCTGCCCACAATAGAGATTTCTAACTGCTACCTGGAATTATATTTCATTTGCATTATTTCAACATATAGAAAAAAATAGCATACACCTGTGTATTAATTTATCAACTTTGTCAACTTCCTCCAGATCTTTTCCCCTATCTTTCATAACCTTCCCTGATTTTCTTCTCCTTCTCACTCTTCAGGGAATCATTGATCTGAATTTGGTATTCATTATACCCATGTGGTTTTATTTATGACTTTACTTTTTCCTCCATATTTGTATATCTCTAAACAATATATAATTTTTTTTTTTTGAGACAGTCTCACTGTGTCACCCTGGGTAGAGTGCCGTGGGGTCATTGTAGCTCCCAGCACCCTCAAACTCTTGGGCTCAAGCAATCCTCTTGGCTCAGCCTCCCCAGTAGCTGGGACTATGGGACTGTAGGCACCCACCACTATGTCTGGCTTTCTATTTTTAGTAAGTTAGGATTTTGCCCTTGCGCAAGCTGATCTCAAACTCCCAAGGAATTCACCCACGTCAGCCTTCCAGAGTGCTAGGATCACAGGTGTGAGCCACAGTGTCTGGGCCCAATATTCTTTCATTTGTTTTGACTTTATAGAAATTGCGTCCTACTGTATGTATCCTTCATATCCTTTGGTACCTTTTTTTTCTGCTTATGTTTTTGAGATGTATCCATGTTGATATAGGCCTGATTTATTTTTGTTGTTGTATGGTATTCCATTTGAATGAATATTTCACAGTGTAGTAATCCATTGACTTATTAATGAATATTTGAAGTTTTTCCATTTGTTTTACTGTCGGTGTGCAGTGGACATCCTTGTATATATCTACTTCTGCACATGCTTGAGAGTTTTCTCTAGGGTATATAACTGGGAACAAATTACCATCTAGTAGGGCATACATGTTTTCAGCTTTCCTAGCTATAGTCAGTTTACTTTCCAAAGTGATTATGCTGGTTTATGTCCTTACGAGCTATGTATGAGAGCTCCTGTTGTTCCACATGCTCAATAAAACTGGATATTGCCCCAGCTGTTCCTTGTTTACTGATTAATTTAAAGACAGCACTGTGCTTAGCAACCATCTCAAACATAGGGTCAGATGCAAACTTGGTTTTTTTTTATACTAGACTTCCTCTTTTTAAAAGAATTGTTTTGCTTTCTGAGTTACAGTTCAAGATAACTATATAAATGTTTTGCTCATATTTTAAAAATTTTTTTATGATCATAAAATCAATATATTATTTTAAATAATTTGGTTATTTTAAATAATTTGGCAAACAGAATTGCATAAAAGGAAAATTAAAAATCTTACCACTTGGACATAGTTGTTGTTAAAATTTGGCTATATATTTCCTTCTAGTATAGATATAAATTAGGTACATACTTTAAAATTGTCATTTTATATCACAGTTTCACTTAAAATTATATTGTGACATTTCCATGTCACTGGATGTTATTTGAAAACGTAATTTAAATAGCTGTGTAACATTTCTTTGTGTAAATGTTTTATATGGTTGAATCATTTTCCTATTGGAGGACTCTTTGGGTATTAAAATAATGCTGGAGTAAAAACTCCTGGTATATAAATCTTCGTCTATGTGTGTTTCTTTGGAATAGTTATGAAATTAGGTTGCATAGATTATAAAAGCAGGCCATCTAGGGAGGGAAAAAACAGTAAGAGAAAGAGGAAAACAGAACACGCTTCAGGGCCTGAGATTTATTAATTCACCTTCAATCATAGTTGAGTGACAAACCTGTCTCTTACCTGAATTTGGAGACCCTTCTCTTGTTAGGGACGATATCAGAGAGAAACTCTACCTTACCATGGACACTGCAGACCTGATTGTTTTATTATAGTGTTCAAGGGTTATAGAATCTTAGAGTTGGAAGGGACTTTTTAAAATTTTTTTTTTTTTAAAGAGACAGAGTCTTACTTTGTCACCATTGGTAGAGTGCCGTGGCGTCACAGGTCACAACAACCTTCAGCTCTTGGGCTTAGGTGATTCTCTTGCCTCAGCCTCCCAAGTAGCTGGGACTACAAGGCACCTGCCATAACACCCAGCTATTTTTATTTTTTTATTTTTTTTGAGACAGAGCCTCAAGCTGTCCCCCCTGGGTAGAGTGCTGTGGCATCAAAGCTCACAGCAACCTCTAACTCCTGGGCTCAAGCAAGTCTCCTGCCTCAGCCTCCCAAGTAGCTGGGACCACAGGCACCCACCACAATGCCCGGCTATTTTTTGGTTGCAGCCGTCATTGTTATTTGGCGGGCCCGGGCTGGATTTGAACCCAGGTGTATGTGGCTGGCACCTTAGCCACTTGAGCCACAGGCGCCAAGCCAGCCAGCTATTTTTAGAGACAGGATCTCACTGTGGCTCAGGCTTGGTCTCATACCTGTGAGCTCAGGCAATCCACTGGCCTCAGTCACCCAGAATGTTAGGGTTACAGGTGTGGGCTACTATATCCAGCTTAATTCAGGTCTAAGTCTAAAACCTGTATATTTAACTAGTTTGCAAGTTTGTCTCCCTAAATTAATTTTATCATAAAATAAAATGTATTTCTGTTCCAAATATGTCTGTGTTTTGGGATTACTTGGTTGTTGTATTGCACTGGTAGTGTTGTATCATTATTGGGTATTGCTCCTGCTGTTTCTCTTTGGTCATCCAGGTACTTTACTCTCCCTTTGGTTTGGACACACCAAGGGTTTCCTTCCTATGATCACCCATCTAGTTCCTTACGGGGTACTTTTCTGCTTCTGGAGAAATGAAAGCACAGAATGAGAAAAGAATAACAAATTATTATTACATTTCCTAAATATTATCAACATGTTCTGTAAAGGACTATGTTTTCTTTTCTTTTTTTTTTTTTTTTTGGCTGGGGCTGAGTTTGAACCCACCACCTCTGGTACATGGGGCTGGTGCCCCACTCACTGAGCCGCAGGTGCCACCTAAGGAGTATGTTTTCTGTAATTCAGGTATCTTTATTAACAAAGGCTGTGATGTACATGCATGATGTATTTGGAATGTGGAAACCCATTCTCTCAGCCCTGTGATAGAAATCTTTGTGTTTATGTTCTCATGGAGATTCAGATACGTTATCTTAGTGAACCAAGGAGTTAGACTTGCTGACTATATGATTTAATTACCCTAGATCAATCAAGCTTTGACTTAGTGATGACAGGATATATTGTGTGTGTTTTTACGTAGTTGCTAGGGGAAAGGAGCAAAGTTTAATCCTTGGTTTTGTTGACCTTTGTATCATTTTTAACTTGTGTTCCATGTAACTGCCTTTACTTAATTTTCAAAAGGCTAAAGTCAAGTGATTTATAGATAAGGGCTCATTCAGTACTTGCACAAGAGGAACTCATATCTTCAAATACGGGTGATTTAAGTTTATTTCAGAGACAGGAATGAGTTCATTTCTTTGGAGAGATATGAACAGAATGTCTTTTGCTCCGGATGAGAAATAAAATTGAAGTCTTAACTTTGTGCTTGGGAAAATGGAATGGAATAACTGGACACTTGAACCTCCAGAAGTTGGGAATCTTTAGCCAAGGCCCAAGGGAATATTGTCTTGGTCCATTCGTGCTACTCTAACAAAATATCTAAGACTGGGTAATTTATGAAGAACAGAAATTTCTTTCTTAGAATTCTGGCACCTGTTTGGTGAGGGTCTCTTCTCTGCTTTCAAGATGGCACCCTGAATGCTGCATCCTGCAGAGGGGAAGAATGCTATATGCTCATGTGGCAGAAGGAGAAAGGCAAAAAAGGGGAAGGGGAATGACTTCCCTATCAAGCTCTTTTATAAGAGCACCTAATCCCATTCGGAAAGAAGGAGCCCTCGTGGCCCAGTCACTTCTCAAAGGCCCACCTACTGATACCATTACATTGGCATCACCTAAATTTTGGAAGGGAGGCTGGGCATGGTGGCTCACACCTGTAATCCTAGAACTCTGGGAGACCAAGACAGGTGAATCACTTGAGCTCAGGAATTTGAGACAAGCCTGGACAAGAGCAAGACCCTGTCTCTACTAAAAATAGAAAGAAGAAAACAAAACTAGCCAAGCATTGTGATGGGAACCTGTAGTTCCAGCTGCTTGGGAGGCTGAGGCACAAGGATTACTCAAGCCCAAGAGTTTGAAGTTGCTGTGACCTAGGACTCCACAGGACTCCACCCAGGGTGACAGAGTAAGACTCTCTCTATATATATATAAAAAAAAAGATTGGAAGGAACATATTTAAACCATAATAAGCCCAGTGTATTTGCAGGATTCATTCAAATGTGAGCATTCCTCAGTGTATCAAACAGCACATATATATCTGTGAGCTACTTTGTATAAGTCTCTGAGGCACTTATGTGCCTTGAGTCTTGCAGAAATGTAAAATGCTCTATATAGTGCCTGGCATATAATTACATTTTAGTAAATTATAACCATATGTGACATCTTGTTTACAAAGGACTTTAACATATATTTTCTCATTTAAGGAATGAGATATCTACCTTCACAGTATATAGTATTATTCCTCTTCTACTGATACTAAAATTGAGGTTAAGCGTTATCAGTTAGATTTTTCTGGCTGACTTAAGTAGATAAAAATTTATTGAATGGTTGGTGGATAGCTCACAGAATCACCAGAAGAGCTTTGGTCTTGCCAAGCATAATGGCCAAAATCATGCCACAGAACTGAGCTACTGCCAAGCGCTTGACACGCCTTGCACTGCAAACAGTGCTGGCTCATGAAGGAGACTGGTTTTTGCCACGTAGGCTACTTCTGTGGCCTCAGAAACAGTCTTCCGGAAACTGATGACACCAGGGAATGTACCTGGTGGAAGGTCCTATTTTGCTGTATTTGCTCCCTGTTTGCAGTCTGGAATGGGTGTGTAGATTGGTGAAACTTCTGTCATGTGTTTGTACTCTAGCTGCAAGGCGGGGAGAAGACGCTTGGTTCTTCAGCTTCTGTGGTGTAACTGGCAGAGAGGTTCTCACAAGCCATAGTTTGCTTTATTACCCACTCCTTGGGTCTTAACTCTCTCTATATATAGAAGGAATACTTTATTTATATATATTTCTAATTGGCTATAAGCAGAGAAGTTGAGATTTTTTCCTTATTTGTAGACTTTATGTGTGAAGAATTAGTTTTTTTCCTAAAATTGATCTTGTTCTTAGAAATTATCTGTCATAAATTAACATATTGCCTTGGTTTTTTTGGCCGGGGCTGGGTTTGAACCCGCCACCTCCAGCATATGGGGCCAGCGCCCTACTCCTTTGAGCCACAGGAGCCGCCCATCATATTACCTTGGCATTTTAAGCTACTAGTAAGTGAGAACTTTTCATCTGATCAGGGTGTTTTCTCCAGTGAACAATCCTGTTTCCCGTTATGCATTAAAGTGCAGGGTGTGTCATCCTTCAGGTCATCAGTTAACACCTGCAAGAAGGGTGACCCCTTTGAGCAAGAAAAGTCCTAGTGTTAATACTTCACATTCTTTTTCTTGGATCCTTTTCTAGTACTTCATTTGTTTTTGTTTAAAGTGGACCTGTGATTCACCTTGTGAAAAACTAAAAAAAAAAAAAAATTTCAGGTCCCTATTAGTGTTAACTCTAAAAAAATAGCCTCCCCTAGAGCAGTTCCTGTGGCTCAGTGAGTAGGGCACTGGCCCCATATACTGAGGGTGGCAGGTTCAGGCCTGGCCCCGGCCAAGCTGCAACAACAACAAAATAGCTGGGCGTTGTGGCAGGCTCCTGTAGTCCTAGCTACTGAGGAAGCTGAGGCAAAATCACCTAAACCCAGGAGTTGGAGGTTGCTATGATCTGTGATGCCATGGCACTATACCGAGGGCGACAAAGTAAAACTCTGTCTCTTAAAAAAAAAAAGCCTCCCCTTTTTAATAATCTGTCTTGGTGTGCCTTGCAAAGTCCATATTTCTAAGAAATTGTGTGTATACCCGAAATGCTGTAAGTACCAATTTTTAAAGGAACACTTTAGTTCCTTAAAGCAAATTCTTTTAGAAAGGAAAGATTCCTTTGGTACTTTAAACAATCAGCTTAATTTGTCTGAAAATCTGGGATTTTGGGGTATTGATGTTTCAACAAGTAAAGAACACCTGGGATCAGTAAGCGCCAGCTGCCAAATTGTAGAGAGGACCCAGGTGGCCTGTTCTCAGAATCTGGCACTTATTCTTCCAGTTGAGTGGGACACAGTGCCTTCTGTCTTCATTCATTGAGGATTGTTGAAACATTTTCCCATCTGAATTGTGAATGTTATTTTATCTTCATACTAAGAGTGAGGGTTTTCTGAATTTAAATATGTTTTTTAAGGCCAGGTGTGGTGGCTCATGCTAATAGTCCTAGCACTGTAGGAGGCTGAGGCAAGAGGATCCCTTGAGCTCAGGAGTTTGAGAGCATCCTGAGCAAGAGCAAGACTTGGCTCTACTAAAAATGGAAAAATTAGCTGGCCATTGTGGTAGTTGCCTGACTCTGAGAGAAGAAACATTGTGTTTCAGTATCAAACACTATGGTTTTTCTTGGAAAAAAACCATTTCTCTCCATTTTCAGAGAAGGAAATGGAACTTATTTTTCCTTTGTTTATCATTTTATAGTTTTCATTTTGTTCCCTATTGTACCTGTTTTTGCCTCCATATTAGAGGAATTTTATGGAATGTTTTTGCTAAATCAGTCTACCTTTTTATTATAAAATACATATAAGATGTATTTTAATCCTTTTTGAGTGTGCAAATTCAATGGCATTAATAAGTATATTCACATTGATATGCAATGTTGTGACTATTCATGTCGAGAACTTTTCCATCATCCCAAATTGAACTCTGTATCCATTAAACAGTAACCTCCCAATCTCCTTCTACCCCATCCTTGGTAACCATTATTTTTCTTACTTTCTCTGTGAATTTCATTTACCTGATAGAAATGGAATCACACAATATTTGTATTTTGTGTCTGGCATATTTCCATTAACATAATGTTTTTAGGGTTCATCCATGGTCTAGCACATATCAGAATTTTATAGGTTTTTGTTTGTTTGTTTTTGTTTTTTTTAGAGACAGAGTTTCATTTTGTCACCCTCGGTAGAGTGCCGTGGCATCACAAGTCATAGCAACCTCCAGCTCTTGGGCTTAGGTGATTCTCTTGCGTCAGCCTCCCGAGTAGCTGAGATTACAGGTGCCCGCCATAACGCCGGGCTATTTTTTTGTTGCAGTTCGGCCGGGGCTGGGTTTGAACCCACCACCCTTGGTATATGGGGCCGGCACCCTACTCACTGAGCCACAGGCACCTCCCAGAATTTTATAGTTTTTTAAAGACTGAATAATATTCCATTCTATGTATATAATATTGTTTATCCATTGATGGGCATGTGGTTGCTTCCATTTTGGCTATTGTGAATAATGCTTTTGTGAAAATTGGCATGGAAATATCTGTTCAAATCCCTGCTTTCAGTTCTTTTGAGTGTAAACCCAGGGTTGGAATTGCCTGTATATTTCCCTTTACTGAGGTCTTTGTTTCTTCATTTGACTTTGAGTTACTATCTAGTATACTTCCATTTCAATTCCATTTCAACCTACAGGATTCCATTTAACATTTCTTGCAGGACAAGTCTAATGGTAACAAACTCTCTCAACTTTTTTTTTAATCTGGGAATTTCTTAACTTCTCCTTCATTTTTTGAAGGATAGTTTTGTTAGATATATAATTCTTGGTTAACAGTTTTTTTCTTTTAGCACGTATTTTCTGTTTCTTTTTAGGTTTTCTGTTTATTGATATTTCCATTTTGTTTGTACATCATTTTCTTAATCTTTTTCATTTCATCTTTAGTTCTTCAGGCTTCTTTAAGATAATTATTTTAAAATATTTTTCTAGTAGATGTGCCATTAGCTCTTTTTTAGGGACAATTTCTGGATTTTTATTTATTTATTTTTTTGAATGAGCTATACTCCCTTGTTTGTATGCTTTATGATTTTGTTGTTGTTGTTGTTGAAAATTAAACATTTGAATCTATTACTATGGTAATTCTGGGAACAGATTCTCCTCACCTGGGGTTGCTTTTTGTTTATTTTTTGGAGGGAGGTTATGTTTGTTGTTTGTTTGTTTTTGTCACAGGATGTCTCTTTGGTACTATATATAAACCATCTCTTAGCTACTCACTGGCCTTGGCCACATGAGTACCTAAACCTAAATAGATAAAGTACTTTTCATAACCTACCACAAAAAGCCTGAGTGCCCCTTTGCCTCACTGAATATTAAGAAAGGCAAGAGTAAAGGAAATATTTATTGAGATCCTATTACATGCCAGGCAAACCCTAGGAGGGAGGCAGTTATTACCTTATTTCTACAAGTGAGAAAACTGAGGCTCAGAGATTTAAGATAAATTGTCCAAATCTACACAGCTAACAAGTAATGGGACTGCATTCAGCTTTTTTCCATGCTGCTTCAATAACAAAATTCCTCTTGCTTGTCCTCTGGTAGTTTTGGGAAACTGTTGGCTGGGAGATCCTGGGAGGAATGGGTGTCTTCCTATCAAACACTGTGTGGGTGAGCGGTCTTACCTTGGGGTTGTTCTGCACTTACAGTCTTTCTGCCACATGGTTTAACCTAAATGATGATAGCCATTCTAGATGGATCCTTCTACTGGCTGACATTGGCATGCCTCTGAGGTAGCTGAAAATGGGTAAAAGTTTCTAAGGGAACTGGCTTTGGAGGGCACTGATTTTTTTTTTTTTTTTTTGAGACAGACCCTCAAGCTATTGCCCTGGGTAGTGAGTGCTATGGCATCACAGCTCACAGCAACCTCCAACTCCTGGGCTCAAGTGAATCTCCTCCCTCAGCCTCCCAAGTAGCTGGGACCACAGGTACCTGCCACAATGCCTGGCTATTTTTTGGTTGTAGCCATCATTGTTGTTTGGCAGACCGGGCTAGATTCGAACCCACCACCTTAGGTGTATGTGGCTGGCACCTTAGCCACTTGAGCCACAGGCGCTGAGCTGAGAGCACTGTTTTACTAAATATCCTGAAGGACTTGATCACTAACACACATCAAAATCCTGTCCAATTTGGGAGGATATTTTTAGACTTTTCTTTCTTTACGGGAAGGAATAGGGAATACCTTTGAGAATTAGAGTTTATATTAAGTAAAGAATACATGTAGCTTCAGTATTTTTATGCTTAAAATATACTTTGACTAGTAAAGTAAAAAATCTCTTACTGGTTTTGGGAGGTATCATAGTAAGTTGAGGTTGCTATAACAGAATACTATGGACTGAGTGGCTTAAACAACAAACATTTATTTCTCACAATTCATGTGACTGGGAAATCCCAGGTCAGGGTGCTAGCAGATTTGGTTCTCCTGAGGGCCTGCTTCCTGGTTTATAGAAGGCTCATTTCTTGCTGTTTCCTCACATGGTGGGGAGCAGAGAGAGAACAAAGTCTTCTGTCTCTTTTTATTTTTTTTCTTTTTGAGATAAGAGTCTTACTCTGTTGCCCTGGGTAGAGTGCTGTGGCATCATAGCTCACAGCAACCTCAAACTCTTGGGCTTGAGCAATCATCCTGTCTCAGCTTCCCAAGTGGCTAGGACTACAGGTGTACACCACTATGCCTGGCTAGTTTTTTCTGTTTTTAGTAGTAGTCTCACTTTTCCTCAGGCTGGTCTTGAACTCCTGAGCTCCAGCAATCTACTTGCCTTGGCCGACCAGAGTGCTAGGATTAGGTGTGAGCCGCTGTCTTTTCTCAGAGGACTCTCATCCCAGGCATGAGGATTCCATGCTCATGATTTATTCACCTGCCAAAGGCCCCACCTCCTAATGCTATCACATCAGAGATGAAGATTTGTCAAAGTTACATAGATTCTCTGAATCTGAATTCTGTAGCAGGAAATGGAAGTGAGTTATACTGTTTTTAAAAAGTGTGACTCAATACTCATAATACTAATTTCTAGTTGTAAAAACTAAGCCTCTGAGAGTTAAGGAATTCAATTTGGTAAGACTAAGCTAATACCCATATGGTTCTGTACTGTGCTTTAGAAAAACCAGGGGGTTCTCTCCCCGCAGCATCTCAGAATGAAAAAGATTGCTCAGCAAAATATTTTCAAAATTTCTAACCTTGATGATTTTTCAATTCAACCCTTTACACAAGGAGGTAGGTACAGGTGGCAATTTGCTAGATCTATAGAGTATTCAGTCTTGGTCCTCATCTATTCCCTGTAGCCCACCTCTCATTCTTATATAAGCAAAGTGGTTTTCACAGGGTTTTAGGAAATACCTCCAGTGCTTGCATTTGCAAACCCAACCCTTAATATATGGAATCTATTATGCCAGGTTTTTTAACTCAGTAAACATCTACTTTGTGTGTGTCATTGTATTAAACTAAAGAAGAATTAGAAAACTGAAGGCAATGGCTCAGTTCCTTACCATAAGGGAGATGTAATTTTGAAATTTATTTTCCATGGAAAGCTAGCCATAAATAGGTAGACAAATGTTCTTCTTTACGGAGTATTAAAAGTGAAATGTCATGATGTCTATACTTTTTTAATGGTTCAGCAAAAGAAAAATTATATAGTGAGATGAAATAGATATGATAAAATGTTAATTGTTGAATCTAGATGGTGAGTATTTTATATACATTTTTTCTTATTTTCTGTAGTTTGAAAATTTCCATAAGTAAAAAAATTCTAGCCATAAGTAACATGTATGAAACTATGCAAAAAATAATTCAAAGGGTAGTGTATGGTTCATTCTCTATTAATATTAAGGGTTAAGAAAATTATTAGAGTTGGAAAGAATTAAAATAGGGGGATAAATCCAGCGGCCCTCAGAAGCCAGATAGGTATGTGTAACATGAATGAGTAGCACTGACAGCTGTAAGACAGTAGGAAGATTGTGGGGATTGAGAGAACAG
Source organism: Galagoides demidoff (assembly GCA_963574575.1). Lineage (NCBI taxonomy): Eukaryota > Metazoa > Chordata > Mammalia > Primates > Galagidae > Galagoides > Galagoides demidoff. The sequence continues at coordinate 22,938 of CAUYQV010164886.1, forward strand.
GAGAGCGCACACCTCCTTCAAAGCATTCAGAACGCTTTAAAAACCTTAAAGTGCATTCTGAATAAAACACTTCTGAGGGCTGACAGTTTGTGGTATACAAAAATGACAAAATTTACATCTCTAAATTTACCCAGCTTTCGGGAGGCACCTGTGGCTCAACGAGTAGGGCTCTGGCCCCATATACTGAGGGTGGCAGGTTCAAACCCAGCCCCGGCCAAACTGCAACAACAACAACAACAACAATATATATATTACCATAAGGAATATATATATATTCGGGTATTGTGGCAGGCGCCTGTAGTTCCAGCTACTCAGGAGGCTGAGGCCAGAGAATTGCCTAAGCCCAAGAGCTGGAGGTTGCTGTGAGCCTCACAATGCCACAGTACTCTACCAAGGGTGACAAAGTGAGACTCTGTCTCTAAAAAAAAAAAATTACCCAGCTTTCTGTCTTCCCCCTCCTTTTATCAGAAGATACAGGAGTGGCTGAGATGTCACCGCTAGGGGTTTCCTGGCACTAGAGGGTGATGGGAAAACATATTCATTGCCTCTAGAAAGTGCCTGGGTTGCCACAGGTTTGTTGCTTTGAGGGTAGAAAGAGTGGCTTGTCATCTTTTCTTCTCTGTCCTGTCTTTCTCCTTCTGTGGACCTAGGCAGAACTTGAGTCAGGAAATACATTCTGATTATAGAGCCATGTGCCTAGTTTTGTTTTTACTGCGGCTGCTTCTTATTTTATTTTATTTTTTTAGAGACAGAGTCTCACTCTGTCACCCTGGGTAGAGTGCCATGGTGTCATAACTCACAGTAACCTCAAACTCTTGAGTTCAAGTGATCCTCTTGCCTCAGCCTCCTAAGTAGCTGGGACTATAGTTGCCTGCCACAATGCCTGGCTAGTTTCTATTTTTAGTAGATACTGGAGTCTCTTGCTCAGGGTCTTGAACTCCAGAGTTCAAGCAATCCATCCACCTCGGCCTCCTGGAGTTCTAGGATTATAGGCTGGTGCTTCTCTTAGAATTTTAGTGATCCAGATGCATCTGTTTAAGAACCCTTTGTATGCCAGGTGCTATGCTAGACACAAAAGATAAAAACATGGTCCCTGTCATTAAGCAGCTTACAGTTGCATGACACTTTATCACCTTGGAGAAGATACTTTTTTTAGGTGTTTTCAGCCATGTGAACTTTGGTGAGAATGAAAGATATGGAACTGGTTTTCACTTAACAGAGGAGGGAGTACTTGGGGTGGATGAAGAATGAGGAACTGCCTAGGAGGATGTAACTAATAGATGTGAAAGACTTTAGCTACTTTTTTTTTTAATGGGTTTATTTATTTAGGCCAGGTAGGGTGGTTCACACCTATAATCCTAACACTTTGGGAAGCTGAGGCAAAGGAATTGCTTGAGACCAGTTTGAGCAAGAACAAGAACAAGAAAATAGAAAAATTGGCTGGGTGTGGTGGTACATGCCTGTAGTCCCAGTGACTCAGGAGGCTGAGGCAGGAGGATCACTTGAGGCCAGAAGTCAGAGGTTGCAGTGAGCTATGATGATGCCATTGGACTCTATCCTATGTGATAGAGTGAGATTCTTTCTCAAAAGAAAAAAAAATAAAGTATGTTATGAAACTCTCCTTCACTACCCTTTCTTTCCATCTAATTCTTACATATTATTCTAGAGTTTCTTTAAGTACATATAAGCAAATCTGAATGTATATTATTTTTTACCTGTGTCCCACCCCATTCTTACACAATGGCACATTCTGTGCACTATTCTATATATCTTTAATAAAATTATTTAATATGAAGATTTTTTTTCCATGTAAGTAGAGCTTCCTTTTTCTTTTGTATGTTCATATAATATAATTAACGCATCGATGTACCTTGATTTAATCAACAAGCCAGGGACATTGTGGTATTTGCTGACCTTTTGATATTATAGTCATAACTACAATATTCTTATATGTATATACCTCAAACATCATTTAGCATGTGTGGTAATGTATTCGTAAATTCCTAGTAGTGAAATTGCTGAATCAGAGGCTATATGCATCTGTAATTTTGTTACCTGTGCCAAATTTCCCTCATAAAATATTAACAACTTACATACTAATCAGCAAAGCCTGTTTCCTCACAGAATGTTTTTCATACTTTTTACCTACTTAGCAGGTGAAAATGAGCTTGCAGTGAATTTTAAATTTGTTTTTCTTACTATAAGGGAGGTCATGCGTCTTCTTATGGCTGAGGCATTGATATTTCCTTCTCTGAGATGCCTTTTCATATGCTTTGTTCATCTTTATTTTGGCAATTTAAAAAAAAAATTTTTTTTTGAGGCAGAGGTCTCACTTTGTGGCCCTTGGTAGAGTGCCATGGCGTTACAGCTGACAGCAACCTCAAACTCTTGGGCTCAAGTGATTCTCTTGCCTCAGCCTCCCAAGTAGCTGTGACTACAGGCACCTGCCAGACTGCTGGGCTCTTTAGAGATGAGGTCTCTAACTGGTGAGCTCAGGCAATACACCTGCCTTGGCCTCCCAGAGTGCTAGGATTACAGGCATGAGCCACCACACCTGGCCTCTTTCGCTGATTTTTTATTTGCTGATTTCTAGGAGCTCTTTATATGTTAAGAAGTTTACCATTTGTAGTCCCAGCTACTCGGGAGGCTGAGGCAAGAGAATCGCCTAAGCCCAAGGATTTGGAGGTTGCTGCGAGCTGCAATGCCACGGCACTCTACTGAGGGTTAACAAGTGAGACTCTGTCTCAAAAAAAAAAAGGAAGTTTGCCATTTGTGATATAAGTTGCCAGTTTTTCCCAGTTTTCTGTGGGTTTTTTAAATTTTTAACTTTTTTTTCTTTGCCATGAGGAGTCTTGGTTTTTATATTATTCAATTTATGTTTCTTTTTTAGCTTTTGCATCGTCCTGGCCCACTATTGATGGCAGAAAATCATTTATTCCTCTTTCCGTGGTGCAGCCTTTCTCTTTTCCTCCTTTAATCTTGCACTGACAGCAAAGAGCTTTTGATACCTTTCTTCCCCCAAGTTTGTGTTCCTGGAAATGTGTTCTCAGTGATAGGGAAGCCCTTGATAATTTTGTTAGATTTAGTGGTCTGAAAAATCCCCCCATTTTCTTGGTACAGATGCTGTGGGAAACTGTTTGGCAGTTTCTTACAAAACTAAACATCCAATTACCATATGACCTAGCAATTACATTCTTGGGCATTTATCCCAGAGAAATGAAAACTTATGTTTACACAAAAACCTGTACATGACTGCTCATAGCAGCTTTGTTTGTAATAGCTCAAAACTGGCAACAACCCAAACATCCTTCAATGGGTGAATGGTTAAACAAACTCTGGTACATACATAGCATGGAGTACTACTCAGAAATTAAAAGGAACAAACTATTGATACATCAACAATATAGACAAATCTCTCATGTATTGTGCTTTGTGAAAAAAATCCAATCCCGAAAGGTTGCATACTGGTTATTTCATTTACATAACATTTTTAAAAGGTTTTTAATTTTATTTATTTATTTATTTATTGGCATCACAGCTCACAGCAACCTCCAACTCCTGGGCTCAGGCGATTCTCTTGCCTCAGCCTCCCAAGCAGCTGGGACCACAGGTGCCCACCAATGCCTGGCTATTTTTTGTTGCGGTTTAGCTGGGGCTGGGTTTGAACCCTCCACCTTAGGTATATGGGGCTGGTGCCCTACTCACTGAGCCACAGGCACCACTCCAACATAACATTTTTGGAAGGACAAAATTTCAGAACTGATAAACAGATTAGTTGTTGCCAGAGTTTAAGGGGGTGGGGGGGATAGGAGAGAGGTAGGTTTAGTTATGTTAGCACACAAAAGCTTTGTGAATGATGGACCATTTCGGTGTCTATAGTAGACACATGAACCTCTCCATGTGAGACAGTTGTATAGAAGCAAACACACACAGATGAGTGCAAGCAAAACGGGGAAGTCTGAATAAGATGAGTGAAGGTCAGTATCCTGGTAGTGATGTGATTTAACTATAGTTTAGCAAGATGTTGCCATTGGGGGAAAATGGGTCAAAGTACACAGGATCCTATACGTAAGAGCTTTACAAAAATTTCAATTTAAAAAGTAAATTCCCACTTCTAATACCAGATTTACCAAAAGATACTACCTAGTTGAAGTAACTGATCCTCTCCTGTTTTGGGACTAACAGAGGATTAGCTAAGAGACCTAGTGTTGACAGTGGGATTTGGGCAGGCACTCTGCTCTGTCAGGCCAGATCATTGTAAGAGCACTGACCAGCATTCCCCTGCATTCTCTGGGACAACCCAGCTGGGTAGCCCATCATACAGCCTGTAGGGGTGGAGGGAGGGAAGAAGACTGACTTAAGCTCTACTATATGGGAACAGTGAGAGTTTGGCGTTAGAGGTGGGAGGGGCTCCCAAGATGTGCGTTGATGTGGGTGAATTTGTCCTGGTGAGGCCCTGCATGTGCATCTTTGCATATGTATTTTGCTGTACTTTGTGCCATCCCATTGGCTCTGGTATGAGACAGAACATGGCCTAGCATAATGGTTCTCAGAGTATGGTAGGGTGAATCCCCAAGACCCTGCTGAGGAGTCTCTGGGGCCAAAAGTATTCCTATAATACTTAAACATTATTTGCAAGTCATTCTCATTCTCTTACAAGTGCACAGTGGGGTTTTCCAGAGACTAGGTGATGTGAAATGACAACAGATTAAATGCAGAAGCAGCTATGAGACCCCAGCTGTGTTCCATTAAGGCAGACATTAACAAGACATGCAAAGCAATGCTACCCTTTGTCACTTTGTTTTGGAAAATATGGGCATTTTTCTTTTTTTCTTTTTTCTTTTTGGGACAGAGTCTCACTTTGTTGCCCTGGATAGAGTGCTGTATGTCATAGCTCACAGCAACCTCAAACTCTTGGACTTCAGCAGTCCTCCTGCCTCACCCTCCCAAGTAGCTGGGACTCCCGGCACCCACCACAACACCTGGCTATTTTTAGAGATGGAGTCTACCTCTTGCTCTGGCTGGTCTTGAATTCCTGAGCTCAGGCAATCTGCCTGCCTGGGCCTCTCAGACTGCTGTGATTATAGGGGTGAGCCACCATGCCTGGGTATTTTTCTTAAAATATTACTTATGTTAACATGTAAAGGAGTTAGATTTATTTTAAAATGACTTAATATTTAAGAGTTTCCTCGGCTTGGCTCCTGTGGCTCAATCGGCTAAGGCACCAGCCACGTACACCTAAGGTGGTGGGTTCGAATCCCCAGCCCAGGCCCGCCAAACAACAATGATGGCTGCAACAAAAAAATGGCGGGATGTTGTGGCGGGTGCCTGTGGTCCCAGCTACTTGGGAGGCGGAGGCAGGAGACTCGCTTGAGCCCAGGAGTTGGAGGTTGCTGTGAGCTGTGATGCCATGGTACTCTGCCCAGGGGGATAGCTTGAGGCTCCGTCTCAAAAAAAAAAAAAAAAGAGTTTCCTCAGCTAGGTGCCTATGGCTCAAGTGGCTAAGGTGCCAACCACATACACCTAAGGTGGTGGGTTCGAATCCAGCCTGGGCCTGCCAAACAACCATGACGGCTGCAACCAAAAAATAG
>CAUYQV010164892.1:0-33657 GCA_963574575.1 Galagoides demidoff
AACCTCCAACTCCTGGGCTCAAGCAAGTCTCCTGCCTCCGCCTCCCAAGTAGCTGGGACCACAGGCACCCGCCACAATGCCCGGCCATTTTTTGGTTGCAGCCATCATTGTTGTTTGGCGGGCCCAGGCTGGGGATTCGAACCCGCCACCTTAGGTGTATGTGGCTGGTGCCTTAGCCGATTGAGCCACAGGCGCCGAGCCAATTAATATTTATTATTGAGTGCCTTCTGTGTTCCAGGCACTTCTCCAGGCTTATGAGATACAGCAAGAACATGATACAATGTAGCACATTCTCTTCTAGAAAAAATTTTGTTATGGCAAAAGGCTTTGCAAAACCTCATGGAGGTTTTAGTGGCAAGATGGTGGAATACATGCAGCCTAAACACAACACTTTCAAGTACAGTATTGAAAGTTGCAGGTGGATGATCATTTATGGATGGGCCTTCTTGGAGAGAGCATTGTGAGTCACTAGAGAATCAATAGGGAACATCCACAGTGAAGGAGAAGATTATAGGGTGATCTACTCAGCAAGACTGGACCTTTCTCTAATGATTAGGGATGATGAGCATTTTATCACATGTCTGTTAGCCATTCGTCTGTCGTCTTTAGTGAAGGCTCTATTCATGCCTCTTGTCCAGTGGTAGATGGGATTTTTTTTTGTTGTTGTTGATTAATTTAAGCTCTCTGTAGATTCTAGTTATTAACACCTTGTTAGATTCATACCCTGAAAATATCTTTTCCCATTCTGAAGATTGTCTTTTTGTTTTACTAATTGTGTCCTTACTTCTGCAGAAGCTTTTAAACCTAATTAAATCTCATTTTCTTTTAAATTTTTGTTGTTGTGATGGCCACTAAAGTCTCTTGAATAGACCAATATCAAGCATTGAGATTGAAGCAGCAATAAAAAAGCTTCCAACAAAAAAAAAGCCTAAAACCAGATGGCTTCACATCAGAATTCTATTACATCTCCAAAGACGAGCTTGTACCTATACTGCAGAACCTATTCCAAAATAACTGAGCAAGAAGGAATCTTCCCTAATATGGTCTATGAAACAAACATCACCTTAATTCCAAACCCAGGAAAGGACCCAACTGAAAAGGAGAACTACAGACCAATTTCACTATCATTGCATTAATGACTATCAATGCAAAATACTTAACAAAATCTTAGCTAATTTATCACAGTTATACATCATGATCAAGTAGGCTTCATCCAGAGATGCAAGGCTGGCTTAATATATGCAAATCCATAAATGTAATTCGCCATGTCAATAGAAGCAAAAACAAAGATCATATGATCCTCTCAATAGATGCAGAAAAAGCATTTGGCAAAATGCAGCATCCTTTCTAACCAGAACACTTAAAAAAATAACCATAGGTGGCACATTTCTTAAACTGATGGAAGCCATCTATGACAAACCCACAGCTAACATCATACTGAATGGAGTAAAACTTAAAACTTTTCCACTTAGAACTGGAACCAGACAAGGATGTCCTCTATCACCACTATTATTCAACCTTGTGTTGGAAGTTCTGGTCAATGCAATCAGGCAAGAGAAGGATATAAAGGGCATCCAAATGGGGCAGAGGATGTCAAACTCTTGCTCCTTCTGGATGGTATTATCTTAGAGAATCCCAGAGTCTCAACTATGAAACTCCTGAAAATGATCAAGAAATACAGTAATGTCTCAGGGTAAAAAATCAACGTCCACAAATCAGTAGCCTTTATATGCATCAATAATAGCTAAGATGAGAAGCAAATCAAGGACACAATTTCCTTCACAGCAGCTTCAAAGAAAATGAAACACTTAGAAATATACCTAATAAAAAAGGTGAAGAATCTCTTCAAAGAAAATTATGAAACCCTAGGAAAAGAAATAGCAGAAGACATTAACAAATGAAAGATCATACCATGCCCTTGTATGGGAAGAATCAACATTGTTAAAATGTCTATGCTACCCAAAGAAACCTATAGATTCAATGCAATTCCTATGAAATTACCAACAGCATACATTGAAAAACTGGAAAAAATAGTACTTCCTTTTGTATGAAACCAGAAAGAATCCCATATAGCCAAGGTTATTCTTAGTAATAAAAACAAAGTTGGAGGCATCACCCTACCAGATTTCAGGCTACAAGTCCACATTACTCAAAACAGCATGGTATGGGTACAAAAATAGAGACATAGACAAATGGAACAGAATAGAAAACCAAGAGATGAAATGAGTCTCTAGTTGCCATCTGAACTTTGATAAACCAAACAAAAGCATACAGTGGGGAGAAGAATCCCTATTCAACAAATTGTGCTGGGAGAAATGGATAACCGCATGTAAAAGACTGAAACTGGACCCACCCCTGTCACCTCTTACAAAAATTGAGTCAGGATGGATAAAAGACTTAAATCCAATACATGAAACAATAAAAATACAGAGGAAGGTAGGGAAAAACTCTTGATGATGCTCGACTGGGGAAAGATTTTATGACAAAGACTTCAGTGGTATTAGGGATCTTTAACGTTTAAAAGAGCTTTATTGAAAATACTGGGTGTGCCAAAAAGATGTCTACCACTTTAAAAAGATACTACCTATGTATTACTTTTCCAAGTTGAAATGAATCACAGTAGGAGTTTTTAGTATGACATTCACTCAAAAGATGGCTTAATCAAACCAATGCCAGCGTTACCACGCAACAGGCAGGATGGCCAAAGAGAATGACGGAAGTGTGGTTGTGGTTCAAGGAGCAGAAGACCATCTGAAGTGGTATTTGAAATTCGAGAATGTTGTGGAGGTACAATGACAACAGAGATGTGAGCACGCCACAGCACCCTGATCTCGCCTAGCAATTGCCTGCATTGCGGTAAGTTTGAGAAGCATGGGCTATGTGTGATGCACTCACACACAGCCACAAGTCAGCCTGCCTCTGCGGTGGGGTTGGAACGGTTTACACGCTCGCTACAGAGTCTACCAAACAGTGTGCACGTGAGGCAAGAGTTGGCAGGACAAGCATACGATGCATTCTTAAAACAGCAAAATGAAAAATTTCACCCCAGGATTATTACATGCGTCAACATGTGAGAGCTGGCCTCGGTCAGAGTTTCCCAGGAACAATGGACAGGATGAAGAGATGTGGTTGAGCTTTCCCATGTTCTCCTGATGTAATACCCCTTGACTTCTACCCATATATGGGGGACCTTAAAGGATGTGGTGTGCTGTAGAAAACCGGCTGATGGTACTTCAGGAGGAAATTGAAATGGCGCTGTGATACGTGTGGACCCAGTCATGGTTGCTCACGCAGGAGTTTGCAGCGGTCATAAGTGTCTGGGTGCTGACAGTGACCACCTGGAGCACCTCTTGTAATTTCAGAAGTCAAACACGGCTGTTATTCATCTTTTGTTATAGATACGTATTGAGGATTACAATTTTGATACAGTTTTTTCCTATCTTTAAAATGTGTATACATATCTTTGCACCTTCTATATACACCAAGAATGTATGATGTTAGGTGAGCCCAAGACAGTGGGAAATGTGACCCACATTAATGGGGCTGTCACTGCTATTTGGTCAAATCAATGCTTTGTAGACTTAGATCCAAAGATAATCTTGTTTTGTTTCTCTCCTCTGAGTGTTATTCAGTTTAATGTATTTCTTAGCAAAAACCAAATTTCTTTAAGAATACCAAGTTAGATAAATCCTTGGTTAGCTGTGTTTGCGAAGGTTTCTTTCTGAAACACGGTAGGAGCAATTTTTCCTTTGATGCTTTCTGCTGATGCTCTGAACCTAACTTGTGAAGTATATGTTATACAGCACATCACTCTTTGGTAAACGTTTTTTAGCTTTTTTTTTTTTACAAAAAGCAGCAGAAATTTACCAGAGTACATCATGAAACACAGCTGCAGTTGACTCCAGCACACTGGAGTCGCACAACAAAATGAGCATAATTTAAAAAGTATAATTTCGTGGGCCAAGTTATTATTTTAAATATAGTTTGGCCCCAAGGAAAGATGAAAAACAAATTATGAGTAGAGTTGTAGAGAGTCTAATAGAATGAGGCTTTGAAATACTAACAGAATTTGGAAACTCTTACAATTCTTGTTTAAAGCAAAAAATCTCTCTTTTTTTCCCCCTTTTGGTCACGTTTTCTTAAATTAGAAGCCTGTGTTTACCAGCTACTATAAGGCACTTCTCTCTTTATTATAGTATTTGATACTATGCTGCCTTAAAGTGGGTGTTGCTTATCTTGGGAGTGGTGGTACATTTTGAATGATTATGGGAAAGAATTATGGCTATTTAACAACTGTTTGCAAAACTTCCAAGGTTCTTGGGAGGGAACAGGAAATATTAATTTAAAAATACTTTCCAAAGCCAAAGGAAGGGAGGCGGGGATAAAGCACTTTATTTCTTAATCTGTTTGGATTACCTCTAAAGCAATGAGTAATGAATGAAGTTCAGGATTCATGCACAAGCAGAGCTCTTAAGGGACCGTCTAGACTGTAGGTCATCTTTCTCTTTCACAGAACTCCTTCTGACTGTAAGTGAGAAAGCTATTTGCCATATTTTAAATACTTTGAAGGAAAGGGAAATGAAGAACTCTCTAAATAATCAGTCTAGTGTCTAACAGACTTCATTATCAAACTTGTTTTCTTTGAAATATATTTTTCAACTTCTTTATTGGCAATTTGTATTTTATTGGGACCTATCCACTCAAACGTTTTACATCTTAGATTTGTGTAGTTATGTATCTGCCTGTTTTTTAAAACAAATGGTCCATGTCATTTTTAATCCTAAAACACTTTGCAAAATCACTGCTCTTTTTCTTAACATTTCAAGTTACACGTTACCTTAGCTGTGGTTATTTCTTTTATGTTACCAACAGAAATATGCCTTTTTGTTGTCATTGATACATTTTAAACTATTATTGGGAACTTTTTTTAGTAATTTTTTTTTTTTTTTGCCTTCCAGGTATCTTTCAGGGTAGCTATGTAAAGTACAAACACAGAATTCAGTGAAGATGGCCCCGTAAATGAGGAAGGGATTCTTCATATATCCCCCTACATCCAGTGATATTAGAAAAGAAGTTTGTTTCTGCAATTCCTGTAAATAGCATACATGAATATATCATAGACCTTGGTGAGCAATTATGAAATTTTCCTTCTTGGGACTGAAAACCAATCGCATGTCCTTTTCCTTCCAGCCCCCACACTTCAGGCAGGGCCACTCACCGTACTCCGTCGCAGCCCTTTGGAACAGTGGAATTTGGCACCTAGCACTTGCTCATCACCTCATGCTCCTTTGGATGCCATTTTCTGCTGTTGTAGAAGATCAGATTTTTTTTTTTTTTTCTTGAGACGGATGAGCATTTTGGCCCAGCTGTGGACTGGGTGGGATTTCTCTTGGGGAACAAGTGTTTGTTCTCACTTGCTTGGCTGGAGGCCTGCTTCTTTTGACTTACAGGTCTCCACGGAGGCACCGTATGAGGCCTTTTCCTGGAACTCTTCTTTGCATTTATTCTGGAGGTTCTTGGCTGTTGCTCCTCTTTGCTCTCATTTGATCTCCAAATATTGTAATCCCTGACCCCCCCCTTCGATGAAAGCTTTATGTACTTTACCTATAAATATTCAAATTGTTTAATAATTTGCTATGTAAAATGTTCGTCTATGTAAAGTGGCTCTGTAGATTTTGTTTTTTTTTTTTTTTGAGACAGAGCCTCAAGCTATCCCCCTGGGTAGAGTGCCATGGCTTCACTGCTCATAGCAATGTCCAACTCCTGGGCTCAAGCGAGTCTCCTGCCTCCACCTCCCAAGTAGCTGGGACCACAGGCACTGGCCACAACACACAGCTATTTTTTTTTTTTTTTTGGTTGCAGTCATTATTGTTGTTTCGCGGGTCCGGGCTGGATTCGAACCCGCCACCTTAGGTGTATGTGGCTGGCATCTTAGCCGCTTGAGCCACGGGCGCTGATCCAGCTCTGTAGATTTTAATATATACATTTGTTGAATAGTATGCACCCATTAAAAATAGACTTTGCAGTAGTTTGGAAAAATGCTTCTGTTAAGTGAGAAAAGTAGGTTGAAAATTATGTACCTATACCTACATTATCATCATAACTGAGTGAAAAACAAACCCTGGTTTCTTCTAAAAAATTCATACCTAGAATACATCTAAAAGAAAAATTAGTAAATCATGGTTGGCAATGAGAGATAAACTTGTTGACTATTTCTTATTCTTTCCTACTTTACGTGTTTTCAAATTTTCTGTAATGGGTACAGTATCACTCTAAGTACTTTCTCTTTTAAATGAAGCAAACTAATCATTATCAGATTATTTTTTGCTTTCCCATAGCTTGGAAGAATAATTCTTCATTCTATAAGTCATGTGGGTCGATGGGAAAAGTGAAGAGGAAAAAGAGGTATGCAAATAATGGTAATGTTTTAATCCATCCAGTTTTATCCAAAGTGTACAGACTAATAGATATTTAATGACTAACTAAAGGATTCAGTCATAACACAGAATGATTCCTTACTTTAGGTAATTTTACTTTCTAATCCCGACTCAAACAGCAGACAATACAGCTTTTAAATAAAGTTCTTTCTTGATATAAATATAGAAATGTTGTTAAAGACTTTAATCGGAGATGCTCTATTTTCTCAGTGATTGCCAAATTTTAGCGTAGGGTAAATCCTTCAGTTCAGAGATATGGGCACTGAGACTCAGTGAGCAGAGATTTGTCCCAGTGAGCCATAGTGCTGAATCTAGAACGCACATCTCCAGATCCCCAGTTTAGTGTGCCCTTCACACCATGACCTTTGGTCTCCTGAAAGCTAAACTAAATTCAAAGTCTTCTTTGGTCTGGAACAGTTTTAAGTTTTGTATTGCTGTTTCATCTGACATGTAAAGTATAAGAGCCAAAGAATACGAGAGGAATAGTTTTCCATATATCTGCTCTGCCAAAACCAACAGGCATTGGCAATTGAACCACCAAAGCAATTTAGAAGTCTTCAGCAATGGGGCAAACAAGGTCCTTTCCCAACACATGTCACTACAACAGCATGGTTGAGGATAATGACTGTGTGATGTCCTCATGGAAGTGAACTTGGGAAAAGATATTTCCAGAAGTGTAAATGTCCATACACAGCCAAAGAGACCATGTGGGGAATAGCACCCATCTTTTTTGTGCTTCCTTGTCCTCTTAGCACTAAGGAAGGGGATGGGCATGCATTCGTGCCCCATTTTTTGTTAATTTTATCGCACGGTTTTGGAGGCTGCTCTGTTTATTACTGCTTCAGGAAAAGAATTCCTTATTGCAGAACAATTAGTTGGGCTAGTTGGAAAGCAGTTTGAATTTTCCGTTTCTTTAGAAGATGGAGAATAAGAGAAGTATTTATTGAGGGAAATGTGACATGTCTCACACTGCTCTGTGCTGGGCAGTTTCTTGCTCGAATATTCAGCCTTAGGGCTTGTGCAATTGATGCCAAGACTATGTCAATGGTTGTAAAGGGCATATTTCTATGTTACTGTCATAATGTTCTCTGCATTTCTGCCCTCACGGAAGCTTTGTAAATGAAAATAAAGCGGTGGGGTTTTTCTACATCTTCTTTTAAAACATTCAAAGATGAGTAAACGTATAAAAGTCCTTTTTAGCTATGTTCATCAGGCATTTCTTGAAACACCCTTTGAGGGTCTATGTTATTATTTGCATTTTAAAGATGAGGGAACACTCCCTGGTGTGCAGCTAGCACCTGGCAGTACAGCCCGGGTCTTCCCTGGGCTCTGGTCTCAGATTCCGTGTCCTGCCCATCCTGATTCACTGGCACTTTGCTATCAGGTTTCCATTCCTCTTATGGGCTAAAAATTCACAAAAACTTCTAAACGTCAACAAAACTTCTTCTGAACTTGTACCTCATTGTCTTAGTGTGACTCCACAATCTGTAGCTCAGTGAGCAAAGGTGCAATGGAACGATATTAAATTTAGAAATTTCTCTTGTGATCATGTTTTTATTTGCAGAATCAGCACATTTGGGTGTGTTTTGACCCTGCGAATCATTACAAAATGGTGGTTGAATTCAAATAAGGGTTTCTTTTAAAAGTATTTGTTTGGATTCAATTCATTTTAAAAAATATCAGGTAGGACAACTAAGTTTGTGAGCTCATCCCAGAAAAAGGGCTCCATCCCTCATTGCTGTGTTTTTCCACAGTTGCCTTAGAAGCCCTGGGATGGCTGTGAACCCATGCTGGCACCGAGTCTGCCCTCCGGAGCAAGTTTGGAACTCTCTCTCTGGAATGGCCTTCAGACCTGTCATTACACAAGGTCTGACAATTAAATTGTTCACCTTTGAGTTATTCCCCTTGGCCATTTGCTGACTGAAGTCATATTCAGCAGTGAGGTATGGAGCCCTTTTTTCTAGAATGAGTTTGCGAACTCAGTTGTCAGACCTTGTATGCGTGTGTCAGTACTGACATTATTACAGAATATCGATATTTATAAAACATTTTTTTTTTCTTAATGTGCAGGCTTAGGTAAGTTTTTAGCAGGCAGAAGGGAAAGCATTCGTACTGAAAGAAAGCCTTGTACTTTTCATTGGTATTTTTCACAGGAGATCCTATGGTTTTTCTTCTTGATAATATGCTTTAGACCAGTGGTTCTCAGCCTGTGGGTCGTGACCCACAGGAACTGTATTAAAGGGCCATGGCATTAGGAAGGTTGAGAACCACTGCTTTAGACTGTGGTGTGAGTCAGTAATTGCTGGCTATTATCATTATAACATTGGTTTTTCTTTTTTTTCTTTTTCCTTCTCTACTCCAACCTCATGAACTTGACCCAAATAAAAAAAATAAGATACTGTTTATCCTCCTTCTACTGTATAATTTTTCACCATTTTTTATGTTTTTTTCTCATTCAAACCTATTTCTGGAGAACCTACTGTGAAACCTGGAGAGAGAAGAGTGAGTGACTTGCCCAAGATTTCATGGTTCATAAGTGGCTCAGTCAGGACTTGAATGAAGTATGTCTGGTTACAAAGCCACACACCTAACCAGTCGCCATTAGAGTACACATATATGCCATGTATGTGTTCAGAAGCATGCGTGTGAGAGAGATAAACCCCTAAGATCTGGTTTTCCCTCTCCAAACACTTATCTTCCCAAAATACTCTACAACCAAAGGAGCGACACTCTGGGAGTCACGCGGTCTTCTGCAGGAACTCAACATTGCCTGGACGCTTATCTTCATTATTCCCTAAGGCCTAGAAAAAATAGCTTCGGAGCTTTTCTATGGGTGGACAGACATATGTATAAGAAAGAATAATTGCTGTTTCAGAAAAAGACATCTTGTTAGTGACCTTTACGTCCTGACTTTTGACAATTGTTTTAATCTTCAGTATTTAAAACCCTGAAGGATATAATGATTAAAAATTTCAATAGCACAGAATGATCTTTCTTCTCTCCAGAGATCTCAGTGCTGGGTGTTACAGAAAGGAAGTGACAAGAAGCATGATCCTCTGAGTTGTCACCCTACTTGAGGACAGAAGAGAGAAGAAAATTGGACCTAAATTAATGGGCCTTTTAGGGTAATCCACAGATTGCTACTGCTAAACAGACGGTGAGTAGTTTGTGACCTGAGAGATTCAGAACTTGAGACTGTTGAGGGACTTTTAGCTTAGTTGAAAGAAACTTGGTTATGTAATTTTATGTCTCTTGAAGGTAATGATTAAAAATAATGGAGTTTATGTTTTTTGTGTCTTTTGTTTTAATTTGCTTTTCCTGGCAATTCATATCTATTTTATTTCGCAAAATTATCTGTATATCTTGAATAGAAATTTAAAAAAATATGGTCTTTCACCACACTCACAGTTGGAGAACACTGTGCTAAACTACAACTAAGCCAGGTTTGTTATTTAATTGAAAAGGTTACATCTTTAAAACCCGCTGAGTGTGAAATAGAGTCACGTGTCCCTTGATGATGGGACTATGTCCTGAGAAACGTGATGTTAGCTGATGTTATCATTATGCCAACATTACAGGGTGCATTTACACAAACCCAGATGGTACCATCCACTGCACTCACTGAGGCCATGTGGTGTGGCCTTTGGTTCCTAGGCTGTGAATCCATTCCCCGTGTAACTGTACTGAATACTCTAGGCAGCTATGATTCAGTAGTATTTGTGAATTTAAATGTATCTACATGTAGAAAAGGTACATTACAATTACAGTATACAAAATAAAAAATGGCATACCTTGTAGGACACTTGCTATGAATGGAGCTTACAGGACTGGAAGTTGCTCAGGGTGAGTCAGTGGGTGTGTGGTGAGTGAAAATGATGGCCTCGGACATTACTTTGCACTACTGGGGACTTTATAAACACTGCACTTCAGCTGCACTAAATGTAGGAAAAATATTTTTCTTTTTTCAGTAGTAAATTAACCTTTGCTTACTACAACTTTTTTCCTTTATATAAACTTTTTAAAAAAACTTTTGACTCTTTTGCAATAACACTTAGCTTACAAGACAAACATACTGTATAGCTGTATGAAAATATTTTCTTTCTTTCTATCTAATTACATAAGGCTTTTTTCCTATTTTTAAAATTCTTTTTTTCTACATTGAAAACTTTTTGTAGAAAGTAAGATACAAAGAGACACATTAGCCTAGGCCTATGCCAGGGTCAGGACCACCAATATCACTGTCTTCCATCCCCATATCTTGGCCCTACTGCATGGTCTTCATAGAGCTGTTATCTCTTGTGATAAAAGGCTTTCTTCTGGAATACCTCCGGAAGGACCCACGCACAGCTGTTTTACTGCTAACGTTTTTATTTTATAAATAGAAGGAGTGTATTCATCCTATAAGGGTACATGTGAATCTCTCTAAATGTAAAATATAAATGTTTTAACACAATAACTAAGACAAAGACATGAAGGCTATGTTAACCAGTTGGATGAAAGTATTTCAAATTCTATATAGAAATAGTACACTGTACCCCATGATAATATTAATGTACACTGCTATGATTTAATAATAAAATAAAGATGAAAGTATATATAGCATAATATAGACATAAACCAACAATATAGTCATTTATTATAA
Source organism: Galagoides demidoff (assembly GCA_963574575.1). Classification (NCBI taxonomy): domain Eukaryota; kingdom Metazoa; phylum Chordata; class Mammalia; order Primates; family Galagidae; genus Galagoides; species Galagoides demidoff. The sequence goes on from CAUYQV010164892.1 coordinate 11,080, forward strand.
TTATCGAGTATTACGTACTGTGCATACTTGTATATGCTCTGTACCACTGGAAGTGCAGTGGGTTTGTTTGCACCAGCATCACCACAGACAAGTAAGTAATGTGTTATGCTACAACATTACGATGGTCATGACTTCACTAGGCAATCAGAATTTTTCAGCTGCATTATGATTTTATGGGACCACCCTTGTATATATAGTCCATTGTTGACCAAAAGAAATGTGGTTGTGAAGTATTGTACCAATTAAAACTACATAAATTACAGCATTAGATATTTTTAACCGTTGGTCAATTAGGTGAATAGAATCCGAAGAATTCTGGAGATTTGCAATCTTTTGGAGCCAATTTCTGCTTAATTCCACTGAGAGGTTTCACCAAAAATTTGAAAAGGTGGCAAATCCTATTAAATAATTTTATAGCTGAATATCTTTTTTTTTTTTTTGAGATGGAGCCTTAAGCTATCCCCCTGGGTTGAATGCCGTGGCATCACAGCTCACAGCAATCTCCAACTCCTGGGCTCAAGTGAGTCTCCTGCCTCCACCTCCCAAGTAGCTGGGACCACAGGCGCCCCACACAACACCTAGCCCTGGCTATTTTTTGGTTGTAGCCATCATTGTTGTTTTGGCAGGCCCAGGCTGGATTCGAACCCTCCCCCTTAGGTGTATGTGGCTGGCACCTTAGCCACTTGAGCCACAGGCGCCGAGCCTATAGCTGAATATCTTAACAAGGATATCATAGGGATATCTTCGCTCTGCCTCCCACACAAGAAATTACTATATATACACATCTATTCATTCATTCATTTATTCCTTGTCTGTTAAACACCTATTACATGCCTCAGGTCATTATGTGGGTATTAGGATATACTTCAGGGATGACACAAGGGGTTCTATGTATGTTTTTACTTAAGTTCCAAATTTTCTCAAATACACTTAAAAATGATTTAAATCTAAGCCCTTTGGGGTTTTTGACATAACCCTTGAAGAACTCAGGCCCACTGAGTTCATTTGTAAAATGTTGTTCTGGACTGGACTTCAATTCTGTTTTCTCTATTGTCATGGCCTCCTAAGCTATCATATCAGTTTTTTTTCAGCTGCTGTTTTTGGAATGGACCCAGAAGATAGCAAGTGAGACAAGACAATGCAAATCACAGCAGAGCGTGAAGGCTAAACGTGGACATCGCTGCAGAGGCAGCCCAACCACAAAAGTAGTTGGTGTGGGGCAAGTGGATGGGGAGGTGTGGTAGCCACGACAGTGCTGAGGGCATAGTGGCCGACATAGGCACCACTGTGATCCTGGCATAAGGTTAGACAACTATGGGTAACTTGACAGTGAACAATCAAGACGTTGCTGCTGTATTAGCCAGGCTGATACTCTGTCTAGAGGGGTAAACATGGGAAATTCCTCTTGAATCCTATTTGGTAAAATATAACAGCTGACATTCTACTGCATGACCTTCTGGGATTTTGAATGTCTTTAAAAAATGACATAAGCTTTTCTTTTTACTTGTCTTCTTTTCATTTCATTTATCTTGATTTATCCTTCATAAGCTTGTTTTATCATAAAAGAGAAAGTTTCCATTATAGATGTCATTCATGATATCAAGCTGTAAAATCATCTGTTTTACTAATGGATATCCAGATAGCACTGAGTGGGGGAGGCCTAATCCTTCAATCTTCATCAGTCATTTGGTGGGATTCATAAACAAGAATACCATGTATTGATTGGAACTGTTAGTTACTTCCTTAGCAGGGTTTACAGAGTCCTGATTTTTCTCCATGTGGTGGATATGGGAGAAATTGGGGGAGGTCAAGAGAAAATAAGCACAAGTCAGAGAGAGACTTGTAAAATAAACAGCAACATCTGGCAAATGACTTCCTCCCATGTACGGAGGGAGGAGTCTGACTCAGGGCAGTGAGTGAGAAATGTTTTCCTTGGCAGTGTCTGAGCTTAATGTCCATCAGATCTGGGAATGAACTTTACTTTAGGTTTATAATTTTTCTCTTGCTGATGGTGTGGGCTCTAAGGCCTGGCAGTCACCCCAGCCACCATTCATTTAGCCTTTCTGAAGACTCATTAGGTTTGCTTTGAAGTATTTTCAAAAGACGTTTGTACATTAAAGATCTTATAACTCTTCATTATCAAAAATTTTGTTTGTATCTTCTTAGTGAACTATATCATTTACATTGAAGATGTCTAGTACTGCATTTCTTTTTGATCAATCAATAAAAAGGACATTAAATTATAAGAATTCAGGTATGTCTCTGAACTATTATAATAATTCAGACACACCAGTATGATGGAAACCCTCTCTAGTCTCTTGGTGCATTGCTATTTACACTAAGTGATACTGATATTTACACTAAGATACTGATCTATAATAACATGTTATTTTTTACCTCCTCACTGATTTCATAAAGGGTACCTTTCGAGTCTTTTCTAAGTTAGACTTTTAAAAAAATTGCTGAAACAAACTAAAAGAACAAACTATGTTCTATATATTAAGAAATTCATGAAAACATAGAAGTTTATAAAATAGAGAACCTTGGCTTCTCTCATCCAGGCCACATCAGTGATCATTTTTTGACTTTGTGTAACTCAGAAACTAAATATTAAAAAAAAATTACTTTCATCTGGAAGTATTCACTATTTCTAAGTTAATATAAAGATCGGAAAACTTTCCAATTCCATTGTGGGAGTGCTGCAATTGATTGCTTTTCAGTAATAGGGATTGAGACATATTTTCTTTGTTATGGGGGAGAGAGTGGGATAATAGAAAATTCCTTCAGAGGGCAAGGAGGGGTAGAGTGTCCACTTAATTTCCCATATCACGTCCCTTCCTCCGTTTCTCAATCATTGCCATTTATGAAAACCAGATGGAAGTCAAGTGATTTACACATGGAATAATTTTATTTTGTGTTAGCAGAAACGTGGATCTGCCAGTTTCATGATATTTATGATAATGTTTTTCTAGGTGCAGGCCATTCACAGAGTGAAACCATCTGTTTTTCTGAAGCCATGGGTTTGAGACAAATGCCTCTTAAAAAGACTCATGAACTTCAGGTGAGGATCTGCGTCCATGATCTACAAGGGAAAGAGAAAAATTCTGGGATGTCAAAGGGGTGGGGGGAGTTATTTGAGTAGCAGGCCTTTCAGGTCCTAAGCCACCTATAGGAGATTATCCAAAAGCCATATATGAGTGAGAAAAGCTACCATAGACCTAGACTCTTAGGTTAATTGCCCCCACTCCATATCATTTTAGAAAAAGCAGCATAATGAATATGATTTACCTCAGGAATAGAGTACCATGGTATTTAGGGAAGGAAGAGGCTATTTCTTTCTACTTGGAGGCATTTGACACAGGATTAAACTTCGAGTTGGTGACTTGGCGGTGGGGCAGGGGTGTAGAAGAGCATCCTGTGAAGAGTTCAACTATCATTAATTTTTAAAAATGATACAAGAGTTTGTGTTCCTGACTCTCTATCTCTCTCCAGCACTCCAAACAAACATGATTAAATAGCCACTGCCCATTCCTTTTTAGATACGCTACAAGTAACTTGTATTTATTATGGAGACAGTAAGTCAAGGGAATTTGTTATAAAGACCAAGGCTCTCTAACCCAAAGGGGGAGGAATGCAACCACAAGAAGGCACAGGAATCAAAGTTTGGCAGCTGGAGACCTCATGCCTGGTCTCCACGCCTTGCTTCTGTTTGTAGATTTCACTTTCTCTGCTCTGTTATGAATGTGGTTGGTAGTCTTTGGCTTCTCCATTGCTCACAAGTGTACATACACATATTATAGTTCCAGCTACACCAAGAGATTGAGTTAGTTCTTTCTTGGTCCTATAGTCTTCTAGCAAAGGCTAACAGAGTCAAAATAATCTACATTATCATACCAACTGCTAACCCACAGCATTGAGCAAACCAATTAGTGCAAACATATGTAGACAGTAGAAGAAAGGAGATAAAGAGAGGTTGGAGGAAATTGCATTTTGGCTAAAAGATCAGCATATATTCTGGCAGTGGTTTAATTTTTGTGTAATGAACAAGGGCAAAGAACCTGGTGATGTCCCCGATCTGTATGACAGACATGTCTTAGAACATGGCAGGTTCTAAGAGGGTCAACTGAAGAGGAGAGGGAGAGACAAGAGTGAAACTAGCGTGAACCCTGGGGGCAGAAATGACAAAGGTGAGGTAGGTTCCTTTTTCTAGAGGTTCTGAGTTCTGGATCATTTCCTAAGCTGCACCTGGAAAGGAGCAAGAATGACAACGAGGCATCAGTGAGGTTGTGGAAATGAGGCAGAGCAGAAATGGTATTAAGTGAACGGAAATACCATTTTCAGGGACTAACATGTCCTAGAGCCTTGTACATCACTCAAGCTACAAGCCCATGTGAGGAAGAGAGGGCTTGGGGGTCTGAGGATACCGGTGGGGGTGGGGTTTGAGGAGTGTCCTATAAATGAGCAGTAAAGCCTCCTATTCTATCCCCATGATAATATAATATCATTGGTGAGCTGAGAAGAATGTGTGAGACCCATGTATTTATGCACTTTATCAGTCAAAGTCAGGATATGGAGAATCTGTGAAAAATCATTTCCCTAGTCAATTTGCACATCATTTAGCAAGAATACTAACTATAACTTGAATCTTATCTTCTCACTGACTTACACTATAACCTAGAGACAGTTTATTCTACATAAAATACAATAGTATGACTAGAAAACATAGATTCAGCAAGCAGTAAATTGTTGTGAGGAAAAGCTTTATTTTACTGGTGAATCTACAAGTTTATCTTTCTCTAGAAAAAAAAAAAGTATAGCCGAAGACACATGTTCTGAATAACCATTCCCCCTAATGCTTCCTCTCCTCCCATGTTTCATTTCTGGAGGAGATGGTATTAAGTACTTATGTGGAAATAGGCTATCTGTTTGACAGTTGCACCATTTAGGTTTTTCTTCTGGCCTCTATGTTATTTGTTCACACTGAATGCCACAATCCCTGTCTTTTCTCTAAGTCCTGAGAGCTCCCTGGTGGAACCTATGACCTTTCTGGAGGCTCCTTCAAGCATTCTGCTGCCCATACTGTCTTCCAGACTATTTTAGATTTTTCAAGTAATGCCCCTGAGACGAAATTATAATTCTAGTTACTATTTGGGTGCTTTTGGAAAATTAATTTCCAAAATGCATGAACAGAACACATTAAGGAAATAGCAATCTCAGTAATCGTTCTTTATATTTTTTCCCCTTTGCCTATTTGAAGGGACATCAACTACCTGTATTTATGTTTCATATTGCTTCTGGGAGACCACTAGTTACAGAAGGTATTGTAGAGAAAGTGTATTATGACATTTCAGAGGGCTACTTAAGAGTTAATTTTCTGAGAAATTGTTTTCTTTTGGGAGGAAAACTCAAAAGGGCCCCCTAACTGTCATTATTCACTTGATTTTATCTTACGTGTGTAAAACCCTGTTCTCTATCATTTGCGGTTATCATGATATATCATTTTTAACTTAAAAGAGAGACCTTAAAAGTAGCATATGTAAACAAAAGAATGTTTAAATATTGTATGTTGATCTCTCTGTAGTGTCATGGTGGTTTTAGGTGCATTTATTAGATGTATTTTAGTCGTTAAATCTTTGATTTGTCAATATATCAATGAGTAAAACACAGGCATGATAAATGCGAGCTTGTTAAGGGGGGATTTATAGATTTGATGAATATGTAGAAGATTATCATATACTAGGAATGGAAATTATATTAATTTATCTTTAAATATATAGATAATATTAAAGAAAATAAAATATAGAAGGTATTTTATGTTTACAATATCTTTTCACTCTCAAAATATTATTAACATTAACTGGTATTTGTCTCAATACTTGAGGCAAAGGAGACATTGAAGGAACAGCCAGAGAGACAGAAGGAAAGCCAGAGGAGTGAGAATCAGCATAGCCAAGAAAAGCAGTTGCCGACAGAGTGTAAAGAAAAGACATCTACCAAGGAAGCTAGAAGAAAATGTGGGTGAAGTTAAATTCTGTTTACTTTTTAGTGGGAAAGAATTGAGCAGGGTTAGAAATCAGTGGCAAGGGTTCATTGGATGGGGCAAAGAGGTGATCGATTGTTCTTGAGATTCCTGAGACGCTGAATGAGCATTCAAAGCATGGAGGGATTGGCTCTGGATGATTCTAATGTCAATTGTGTAACTGTCACATGAAGAAAGAATGAGGATGGTTGTAGAGGGAGTTGTATATTTGTGATGCTGTTATGAAATTGGCAAGAATAATATGACATATGTCAGATCACAGAATTTATATTTTGATAAGAAGAGAGGTGAAGAAAGTTAAATAAAAAGGCTGGTAGTTTGGGAAGATCAGTGAAGTTGTGGGTGGCTTGAATGGCCATATCCAGCAAAGTGGAAGCAAAAGGATTATGACCACAAAGTGGGGGTCTTAAAACTAGTGCTTTTGGGATAGGAACCACTCCATCTAATGACAAAGATCAAGGTGTAACTTAGGAAATGTGAGTTGATGTGACGTGTTGGAGACAGTTGTTAGAAATAAGGACCGGTTATTAGATTGTCCATCTGGTTGTGATGGTGTAGAGATGACAATAGCTTGGGGAGAGAAGGTGGTAAAGTCTGGTGGGTAAAGAGGGGTGGACCAAAGCTTTGAAGACCAGAAGGACAGGTGTAGGAGGAAATTGTAGAATCAAATGGCATGGTCCAACAGAACAGGGTGATTTATTAGAAGAGACAGCGACAGGGAAGGAGGAAGACGGCACTTCGCTTCCCGACTCTAATGTCCTTGGGGTGTGTGAGAATAATCATTGCAGAAGTTTGCAGGAACATTTAGAGAAGATGGTACAGAGTTTATTGATTTTTTAAAAATAATAATTCTAAAGGGCACAGTAGAAAAGTTGAGGAGAGGGTAGCTCTGGGAAAGAAAGTATAGATGTTATAGGCTGATGGAGTGTTAGAGCAGTGCTTCTCAAATTAAAACCTGTATACAAATGGCCTGTTAAAATGTAGGCTGTTATTCAGTAAGTCTGAGCTGAGGACTGAGGTCCCACATTTCCAACAATTTCTTAGTTGATGTCAATGTTGCTGGTCTCAGACAAGTACTTTCTCAAGGGATTAGAGGACACATTTGGTTTATTTGGGAGCAGGGAAGGGGAATATACTTTTTATATTAACTAATTAAAGACAGGATAATATCAATTAATATTCATTCAACTTACTATCTGCCAGAGACTTTTTTTTTTTTTCCTTTCAAGAAAGGGTGTCATTCTGTCATCTAGGCTGGACTGCAATGGGTGATCTTAGTTCACTGTAACCTCAAACTCCTGGACTGGACTCAAGCAATCTTCCCACCTCAACATCCCAAGTAGCTAGGACTACAGACATGTGCTACCACATCAGGCTAGTTTTTTTATATTTATTTTTTTAGAGATGGGGTCTTGCTATATTGCCCAGGCTTGTCTTGAGCGGCTGGCCTTAAGCAATCTTCCTCTTAAAACATTGGGATTACATATGTGAGCCACCACACCAGGCAGAGTTTTTTTTTTTTTTTTTTTTTAGAAAGAGTCTCACTATGTCACCCTGGGTAGAGTGCCATAGCATCACAGCTCACAACAAACTCAAACTCTTGGGCTTAAGTGATTCTCTTGCCTCAGCTTCCCAAGTAAGTGGAACTACTCACACCCCCAACAATGCCCAGCTATTCTTTTGTTATAGTTGTCATTGTTGTTTGGCAGGCATGGGCTGGATTTTAACCTGCCAGCTCTGGTGTATGTGGCTGGCACCCTAGCCGCTGAGCTACAGGTACTGGGCCCAGGCAGGGAATTTTTAATGTACATTACTTATATTAACTTGTATAATTCTCCTAACAACCCTTTCTGGTAGGTACTATTCTTACTCCTTTTTACAGATGAGTAAACTTCCCTGGTCAAGAATATACAAATAGCAGAGATAGAGTCAGAATTTGAATACAGACAACATTGACTGGAGCTTACAGATTTGCCATTCACAAGAGACATACAGTTGAGTTTCAAGGCTATATGAGAGTGAGCAGTGGGTCTAGTCGTCAAAGTTCCAATCTCTTGTGGTAGAGAATTCAGAAAGTTTTGAGTACATGAATACAGCATTTCATTGTCATAATAACCTTATGGAGCATACAAGGTATAATCTCCTAGATGGGAATTTGCAATAATTTCTCCCACTTTTTAACTTCCATTTTCAGAAACATGCATGTGAACGTGGTTCTGACTTCAAATTTGTAGCTGTAGGTATTCATGAACCAGCCAGTCGCTTATTGGTTTTTCCTGTTTGTGCTTGTGTCTGGAAGCAGGATGGTGGTGAAACACCTCCTTTCTCCTCTACGCCACCCTGTTATCGTTGGGTGAACAAAGACTCTTATCCATTGTTTGGCCATCCTTATTGCTCACTTGTTGGTGGATATTTTGATACTTGTAAAATCTTTCATAGCCTTCTTGAAGAGCTTGGGGGCACCCAGAGGATTCTAAAAACTAAAATCATATTAATGACAGCTGGAACACAATATCTCCATCCACATCTAGTTGGCAAGTTAATCACATTCTATTGGCAAACTGATTACATTCTTTCCAGTTTAGCTTTCACTAGATTTCTTCCTAAGGGAATCTACAAAGGGAGAATGCAGGAGAAAGAGTCTTTATCTTTCACAAAGAAAACACCTATTATTTTCTTTTGTTTAAGACATTCTTTCCTCTAGAAAGGTGATGTTGCCGAAGGCAGGGGATTCAAGTGGGGATAGCAACTCAATGCAATGAAAGAGACCATTTCCACTTCATGCAATATTTAGCTAGAAATTTCTTATTATTGGTCTCATACCTAAAGGAGGTGTTTCAAAGCTTACATTTCATTATTAAATAATCGGATCTTAGATCTTGGGCAGAAGATATGTTCATATAGATTAAAAAGGTAGTTGTAAAATGTCCAAGAATTGTTAAATAATAAACCTATTGGTGTTAATATTAAATATTAGATCAGCCACATTTGTAAAATCAAACCCTGGAAAGAGTCATGGAATGAAAGATAAATTTTAAGGAGGAAATTCTCCTTTAAAGTACTTGTGCCCCCAATCTGGGCACTTTCTGCCCTTGGTAGAGTGCTGTGGCATCACAGCTCACAGCAACCTCAAACTCTTGGCTTTAAGTGATTCTCTTGCCTCAGCCTCCCAAGTAGCTGGGACTACAGGTGCCTGCCATCAATGCCCAGCTATTTTTTTGTTGCAGTTGTCATTGTTGTTTAGCAAGCCCAGGCCAGGTTCGAACCCGCCAGCCGTGGTGTATGTGGCTGATACCAACCATAATCTATAACCTACTGGCTCCAAGCCTATAATTGTGTTAATATCAATATTCAAGCTAATGCTTTTCTTTGTATAAAGGACAGCTTACTGGCATCTGCCTTCACTGAGCACCATTATCTTCTTCCTGGAAAAATCAAACAGCCCCTTAACTCAGTTTTTAAAGTTACATATGATTTTGGTCCTATAATTATCTTATGATAAATCAACATATGAATTCTAGTTATATAATATGACCTCATTTCACAAAGCACCAGTTCCACCAGTGCCATTAGTCCTTCTAAAAATAATTTCCATGGAAACGCATGATTTGAAATCTCTTCGACCTTCAAATAAAAATGTTTTGTCAATTAATTAATACTTGCGAAGCATCCATCATGTGACTACCTACTGCCCACATCGTATTTCATGGGTTCTAATTTAAATACCGTCTCAGCATCTGGGATGCAGACCATGCTTCAAGCTATTCTATGTAGCCCAGAGTTGGTGCTTTGCTTGGAACTTTTAATTTCTGTGGTTATTTTTAACTGAGGACATGCTTTACCTATCTTAATTTACCTACAATACACTAAGGAACAAGCCGGGTGACAAATCTGACTTCATAGAGAAGTAATGCAGACTAAATATACGCTAGCACATAAGCGCTACAGAAATGTTCATAATTTAATGCAGAAAAAAAACTTCTAAAAATTTTTTGTTTCAATTCTCTTAAATATAAGTCAGTAAGCTCATCTGTTCATTTCTTGGTTACCATTCTCCGTGAAAGGTGCGGTCAGTCACAGTTGACTGCAATGCCTCAGCTCTAATTTTAGAGTTTCTGAAAGATTATTCCCTCCCCCAAAACTCACTGACAGACTAGAAAGCACAAAAGGACAGTGTTTAGAACTTAAATGGTTAAAAGAAATGAAAGAAAGAAAGACAAAATAAAGGCAGCTTAAAATGCTTATCTAATTGTTCAGGCATGCATATTGAAATGAATTCTTTATCAAGTCTCCTAAGTATTCTCCGGGAGCCTTATGCTTCAGTCAAAAGAACATTTAATTCCTAGCCTTTTTGCAAAGGTAAAATGAATCTTGGAAACTTTCCTGAAAGTGTTGTTTTTTAAAGAACGGTTCGCTTTTCTTTCCTTCTGCATTGGCTTAAGGTAGGGAGGGGTGGATGAGGAGAAATAGAAATCAAGTGTTGGACGAAGCTCAGCTTCCCCTTGTTATATATATAAAGGTGCAGGAGACAGTCTCCATTGCACTTCTGCTATCAATGACCTGGAGGCATTTCTCTGTCTAGTTATCATCCCATAACAGCTCCTTTCTTGCCAGGTCATTAAGATCCCCTGCAAGCCTCTGACAAGCTCTGCCTCTCAGGAACTCAAGATTAATACTTTAGGGAGAGTTTGGGAATTCTTTGTTATCAAATTGATCTTTGAGAGTTTTTCTTTATCTGCTGGTCTCAGGAGTGCACAGCAAGTCAAGCTACCATAAACAGAAGCATAGATACACATTTTAAATCTATTCCCTGTAGTCTTTCTCTTTCTGTTCTCTCTTATTTAACCAAATGGTTAATTATCTCTCTAGAAGATTAATTTCTGTTAAAGAAAAAATAAAATCTAGCTCAGTATTAGAGTACTGCTGATACTGTAGTCCGGAGTATATTTCAATTTGATTCGGACAAAGTTGGTGTTATCCTATTAGATCTCTAGAAAGTCTTCTTAGTTGATGAATTGTCTTTTTTTTTTTTTTCAGATTAATATGAGGGAATAGGAGGGTACAAATGATTAGGTTACATTGTTGGAGTTTGTTAGGTAAAATTCAACTTGTAGTTGAGCCCTTCACCCAGGAGGTGTGCTGTATACCCCTACCTTGTGCCTGGTAGGAGGAAGCTTACGGATCCCCTTCCCTTCTCTTTTCTCCCTCCTTTCCCCCACCTTCCTCAGCTTGAATTTAATTGTGTTTTCTCTCTCCTGTGGGTGTGTAGTCCATCTACAGGGTTGTCTTTAAATCAAGTATGTTCCTCTACCACGCCTCACTTGTATTAGTGGAAAGATCCCTGAATGGGTAAATGTGATTTTTCATGAAGCCACTTCACTTTTCTAGTTTTGCTAGTTTATGTGCCAGTTAGAAATATGGATTAGATGATCACTAAGGTGATTACAGCTGTGTGGGCTTCATAAATCACATGATGTACTGTAAGCACGATACTTACATTTGTTATTAGGGTGTCAACATGACACATAATCTGGTCTTGACCTAAAGCCTGGGGTTCAGTTGCAACATGTTAATATAAATAAGTATAACATTTGAGATATATTTGTTGATAAAGGTTAGAAGGTTTACTAACTACACTGGGATTCTTTAATTTCTACTTGGCATTGATATTAGCATTTATGAAGAGAGAGACGGATATCAAGGATTGTTCTAAGTTAAGTGACACTGTTAGATTAAAATTGTAGTGACTTGAGATAATTGTCATCACACTTTCACTCCCTATTGGCTTAAGGCATTGTCCTGGTTAAAACAGATTGATAGGGAGAGGCTGGGATTCAGGCGATTTAGATCTTGGTGGCTTCTATGCTAAACTGCAAGAAGGATGGGCGCAGTGATGGCAGTAGGAAACACATTACATCGACTGAAATGCAGAATGTTTTACTGGAGGCCTGAGGAGGAAGGAGAGCTTTCAAAGTACAGCCACCTAAAGGGAACAGAGTTACCCTGTACCCTGTGAAAAAAATGTATATTGACAAGGCTATAGGAAATAGCATTTAGAAATAGCAATTTTAAAGTGTCTCAGGTAACCATTATTAGTTTGAAATGCTCTCACCAATGAGTTGAGAGTAAATACTCAAAATTATTTCAGTAGCACCTGCAGATCCCTTATATGCTATTAAATAAATTGGAGGAAGCACAATGGGGCCCACCAGACCTGTAAGAAGGGTGCAGTTAGCCCACAGAAATGACAGCGGGCTGGTGTGGGAAGGGTGGAGAGGAATTAGCCACGACTCTTGAGGATGGAGTAACTCTTTTAGGGCTGTAGGTGCTATTCAGTACCCACATGTTTGCACTAATTAACACCCTTGGGTCTAAGTATTCACGCAGGCTGAAGGGAGAATGGCTCCCCCCCAGACATCAGGAGCATAAGTCCATTATTACTGTTTATAATAAAATATTGTATTTACCCTACATCTTTGATCCTCGCTCAGAGCCTCCCTTTTTTCTTCCGATTACTTTCATTAACCCTAATGTCATCATTGGGATTAAGTGGCAGAAATGCAGCATGATTCTCTCCATTTTTAAGAGGAAAAGACTAGTTCAGGGAGGCAGTTCACTTGCTCAGGCCACAGTGAGTCAGAAGTGGAAAAGTGACAAAAACCCAGGAGTCCTGGATTTCCTTATTAGGCAAAAAATACCTCAGCTGATGAAAGGATGTCAGGAACTGACTCCAGAAACCAGCAAATGCTTTAGCTTCTCCCATTCACCTTCTTACCCACGGGACTTTCCTTTGATAGAAGAAACACGGGGAGTTTCTCCTTTCCCCCAGATAATTGAAGAGGGTCACAGGGCCACGGGTTACCAGCATTTTTCTTATAAAAGTATTGCAAGTCCACCCTCTTATGACATTTTAAATTGTTAAAAATAATCTGATAACATTCTAGAAGAAAATCCACTTGTGAAAGAGACCCTTAAAATTAAAAGGACTCTATCCTGTAAATTTTGAATAAGACAAAGGTCTGTTTCAGCAGTGGAACCAAGTGAGATGTCATCATGAAGCTCATCAAACAATAATCTCACAGAGCATGAGATTATTCAGGAACCTGGACTCACTTTGAGCTGGCAAATGACCTCCCCATGTCCTTTTGTGTCTTGTTCTCTCTATGGATCTCCGAGCTTTCCTCTCCAGTTTCCAGACAAAGATTTCATTCCTTGAAATTACGGGATTCGGCTGAGAGCTGATCTGTAATTTAAAAATAGAGACAGCACCCTCCATGACAAATTGGTCTATAACACATCCCCAGGGAAGGTAGGAACCACTGAGATGATTTTAGGTTTCCTGTATTTACAAAAGCGTTTGCAACTTCAGGGAATAGGAACTCATTCATCACAGCTAGGGTTATCAAGTATGATAAAAGAACTACTTTTTGGATAGAAATAAATGATTGTATTTTTCTTTTCTTCTCTTTTCTTAGATTTCTGTGTCTCACTTTGCTGACCTTGGTAGAGTGCCATAGCATCCTAGCTCATAGCAACCTCCAACTCTTAGGCTCAGTGATTCTCTCGCCTCTACCTCCTAAGTAACTGGAACTATAGGTGCCCAGCATAACACCCGGCTATTTTAGAGCTGAGTCTCACTCTTGCTCAGGTTGGTGTCGAACCTGTGAGCTCAGGCAATCCACCCACCTTGGCCTCCCAGAGTGCCAGGATTACAGGCATGAACCACCATGCCTGGCCAATGTTTGTCTTTTTCATTTTTCTCTGTATGTTATTACTATGGGTGACTACTGGGTCTTCACTGAAAACTATGACATTATCAAATAGATGAAGAACATAGGCTTTGAAGTTTTAAAAACCTTGTGTAACCTTGGACACTGAAGTTCACTAACTTTCAGTTTTCTCTTTTGTAAAATGGGGTAATAATCATGCTTATATCACATGGTAATAAATGAGCCAATGCACGAAAAATGCTTCCCACAGTACTTGACACACAACCAGTCAATGAATTTTAAATTTTATTATTAATTCCTGGTACTCTTGACTTAAAAGTATAATTAAGGCTGAAAGGCACAGCGGATGATGCTTAGAAGTGTCCGCACATTTCAATGTTTCACCCAATTTCTTTGCCAACCTTGAAGGAATAAAACGGTTCTAGCAAGTGTATGAAATCCCTATTTCTGTGGTTTATCTCTGAGATTTTGAAATCTACAATTTTCTGCTCATAATTTTCTTCTTATCTAAAAGAATTTCATCACATCTCAGAGAGTAATTTGAGCTACTTTAGTCCCAAATCCTTGGGTTGCTCCTTATAATCAGAACTGTTTCAGTTTCTTCACCATATTTGGGAAGTAAGTCACAGAACTTTGCCTATTGGATCATAACCATTTTATGATGCATGGTTTTTTTTTTTTTTTTTGCAGTTTTTATTTTTGGCCGGGGTTCGGTTTGAACCCACCACCTCCAGCATATGGGGCCAGCACTCTTCCTTTGAGCCACAGGTGCTGCCCCTCTTATGATGCATGTTTTAAGTCTACACAATTAGAAGGAGACTGTTGTGTGGCAGAGATTCTACTGCAGTTGTTATATACTTAGCCTGAAAGCTAGAACCGTCTAAGGGTGATTCTGAAAAATTCCAGTGCCCAGGCTGCCCTCCAAACTATTCAACAAAATCTCTGGCGGTCTGACCAGGTTTCCTTCTTAAAACTTCCTAGGCATTTCCCAACGCAGCTGAGGCTAAAACCCACTCTCCTCTTGGCTCTGCACTTCAGCAAGCATCAGAAGGATGCTGAACCTGATGATTCCAGGGACCTGTCCACAGAAACTCTGCATTCGGTAGGTCTAGGTTAAGTCCCAGAGATTTTCATTTTTAACCAGCACATTCCCAGCATCTCCGTGACTCCCTTCCTTTCAGTGATTCTGGCTGAGTGGTTTTAAGACCACACACCGAGAAATATGAAATATTGGTGTTTACTAGTGATCCATTTAGTGATCTCATTTCAAAATCCCTGAGGGTCTAAACCAGAGTAAAACCCTGGCCCACAATATACCTTATTCCATCTCTTCCAAGTAGCCATGTAAGTAACTTTAATAGAACCAAGGATGAAGGGCTGAGGAGGGGGTGGTGCTATGCTCAATTGGCCTTCAGTTTGCTTTCAGATGTGCCGTTGATTTTAAATTAGCACCTCCCAGTTTGGGGGTTGGCTTCTTGTGAACCACCGCAGAGCTGCCTTACTTCACGAGGCAAGTGGCAAGAAGCTGCCTCTGGCTTCCAAAGAGAGGCCTGGGAGCATCTCTCACGACTGAGTATGCGTGCAAAACTGGCTTTCCCCGAAAATTCAACTAATTTTATTAAACTTTAAAAATAACCTTTCATTAAATTATCTTTTATGTTTCCAACCATTTGCTGAGATTTCTACAACTTTACCATGGTTTTATTAAATGAAAACCTTTCTGACTGGACCACATGTGATGCTCTTACATTTAATGTCAGACTTCCTGTTTTTTTTTTGGTAATAAAATACAACTAAAATTTGCACATGTTTAATTTTTCTCAAGTCCCCTTTCAGCTTCTGGGGCTTGATATTCCTTGGAGACACACCACGCATTTCCCCTCTTGTGAAATCTGAGCTGTAAGCACACTCTGTGTTAACCCCTATAGCCAGACTCCAGGATAAATTGTTCTTGGGAAAGGCCAGTGGGGTATGGTTTTAAAAAAATCTTTCTTTTATTAAACCTCAAGCCAACTATACTAAAATGTTTTGAAAATTAAAACAAGAATGGAAGACCAAAAGCAAAATTGTTAGAGATTTACATTTTTAGGGCAGAGTGATTACATTATTCACAAACAGTACCAAATGCACAATAATGTGCATCAGATTTTTTATAGAGGTGTTCCCTAACTAACATGGCAATGTGCTCATATCAGGGGCCCTTTGCTGTAGCCAATCTAATAATTTATGTTTTGTTGGACTAAGATTTTGTAATGTGAAAATGATAAGGCCAATTGAGCATGGCCATCCCAGCCCTTTATCCTTGGTTCTGAGAATACTTTATGGTTACTTTATGCAGAAGGTCTCAGTCTACTGTGCACAGGCTGAGAGTTGTGAACCTTCCTTGTATCTTGCACATTGCTTTCTGCTCATAGGTGCCCTAGTAAGAACCAGCTTCTAACTCCAAAAGTAATTTATAATTCTGAAATAAAAATGTGCTGGGTGAGCTGTGGGCACAGAACCAAAGAAAAGATGCCCCACTGAACTAAAATGGGGGTTAGTCACCAACACATTGCATTATCAAGCAGCAGTACAGTGAGGGCCTTAGGTGGATGGAGACTTTTTTTCAAACGCATCCATTCATTCAACAAACATTTTATATCACTTGCCATGTGTCAGGTTCAATTCGGGCATTAGGATATAGCAGTGAACAAAATTTCCTGTCCTTATGGACATTATGTTTTAGTGGGAGGCAATGAAAATGAGCAAAGTAAAAACGTGAATTATATTGGTATGTGAGATAGCAAATGGAGAAGAAGCAGTCGAAAGAAGAGAGGATGGCAGGAGGGGGTGTTGTTGCAATTTAAAAAATGAAAATAGGGAGGACCTCACTGAGACCATGACATTTGAGTGAGGTCCTGAGAGAGGAGAGAAAGTTATTGGGTGTTTGGAAAGAGCAGTCCAGAGAGAGAAGAGTGTGTGCAAATGTGCTGGGGCAGGATAGCACCTCGGCATCAGAAGCAAGCACCTGGGTTTTTAGGGTTAGGCAGAATCAACCACTGATTGCAGTTTACCAGGTGGACTTGGTGATCTGCTAATTAAACATGCTTTTTTACTACAGGTGGAAATAGAGGGCTCTCCTAACCTCCTACGTCTTTTTATCTTTCTCTGCTCCTCTTTCTCAGTCTCTCCCAGATTAAACAGAAGGTGGTACCATGATAAAAGCCTTTAAAAATTTTTTTCTTTCTCCCAGAAAGAAGACTATAAAGATTCTGAATTAAATGGCTATGGCCTTGTCCCCAAAAGGGAACATTCCAAAAAGTGACCCCAATACCTTATAATCTTAAGGTTGTAAGACGCTTAACATAAGAACCACATGGCAGAGGTAATTACATCAGAAAACTCATTTTCATAGTGAAAATTACAGATGCCAATTTGCTGTGGAAAGCAGGACTATATTCTGGGAGAGAATCAAGGTGTGCAAAAACCTCTAGGAGATGCCATTAATTTGGTAGTGTGGGAAGCAATGTATGGGACTTTGCACCAAATAAATGTGAGTTTGAGCTCACGTGATGAAGTTTTCTGAACGTGTCATCATTGTCACAAGTTTATAGGAGGGTTAATACGTGTCAAACACCTCATTGAGAACTGGTGGCCAATAAGTTGTAGGGTTACCTTTATGAACGTTTAGGCAGTTTATAGTGACAGGAATCCAGTGAAGGCAGAAAAGAGAAGGAAATGGAGTGAAGGGATTTCTTCTAGGAAAACAAAGAGGACCGTATTTGCAGGATGAAGGCAAGAAGCCAGTGGAGATTTAAGAGGTGAAAGGCCATGCCCTTTCACTTTCTCACATTCCTGCAGGGAAGGCTGCAGAAAGGACAGTGTTGCCATCGCTCCTCATAAGCCTGCCTCTGTCCTCACAGCGGGTCATGGATTGACTCGGGGTGAAGTGATGGGGCCACAGAGATCCTGGTGGCTCCATGTTTATCAATCATTACCTTCTGGCTGTGAGCTTGGTTGCTGATAACAACTGTAGGTTTAACTAATGTGATTTATGGCCTGTGAACGTGACCTGTCATGAGAAAGAATTAGTCCAAGTCAACTTTAGTGAAGAGGGGACTTTCAGTTTGGCTTCTTTGAAGTTTGATGACTGGAAAGATGTCCCCAAATCTCTTACAAGGAAACAATGGAATGAATGTAAAGCACAGGTGTGATGTCTGGAGATGTTTGATCAACAGCTATTGGCTACTGTGATAATTTTAACAACATGCTATCTAACTATATTTAAAGTACTGACTTTTATTCTAAACCTGATAAAGTATTGATTCATTTAAGAACCAAATGGCGTTATAGGAAGGTAAAATTGCCAGAGCTAGAAGTAGCAAAATAAAAAACAATAACTCATCTCAAAAGTTGCAGGCCTAGGAGAGAAAAATTTGTATTAAAGCCAACATACTCACAAAGTTCTGTCTGGATAAGAGAGTGATGCTAGCTAGCATTCAAAGCAACTAGAGACTTTCTTTGATCCTAGTTTCTCAAAATAGTATGAAACTCTTTAACTTATCCTCCATGTCCTCCCCTTAATCCCCCCAAACACAAACTGTTTTCAACTCGAATTATTGTTTTCCATATGAAGGAAAACACTGCTGCCTTTTATAATAGTTAAAATGATTCCATAGTCACATATCCATGGGAATGGAAATAAAATCCAGAAAAAGAAATACTGCTTACTATACTTGAGAACTGTGTTGTCACTGAAAATCCATTCAGGACAAACTGACTTCCTTCTTGGTGAAGAAGATCATATTACTTATGAGAAAAAATAAATGAAGCTTGGGAAAATAATCCTAGTCTTTTCTTCTGTACTCTAAAATCCATGCATTTGAGTGTAAGAAACTGTTGCATTATTTTATTATTACTTTTTACCATGTGAGGTGTTCCAGTGTATTTCCCACATTGAACACATGCAACAATCTCCTGTGAAAAGCATTATTATCCCTATTTGCAGATGGGAAGAGGGATTAGAATATATATCTTGCACCAGCTAGCACCATGCATGGAACCGGGGATAGGATTTGAACTTCTGTCCATGTGACTATAAATAGGTGTTTCTACTCTATCATTTTGTTGATGTAGCCCTGAGATGTTTTCTCTTCTTTCTCCCTACTTGGTTTCTACCCACTTTCTCTTCCTTCCTACTGATATGCTCTGTCCCCCATTTTATTATAGCCTATACTTGCCATCTATTGCTCCAACTCCCCCCCCCCCCGGTAGATACATTTTATGGGACAAGAAAGTTGATGATAAAGATGTTGTCATGTGGGAAGTCTTTTAGTGTAATAATACAGAGTGTGGCCCTTGGACTAGGAGTGTGGGTACTATCTGTGATCTTGTTAGATAGTCCTTCAAATTTAGAAATGAGGGCCTGCATGGTGGCTCATGCCTATAATCCCAGCACTCTGGGAGGTCTGTTGCCTGAGCTCAGGAGTTTGAGATAAGTCTGAGCAAGAGTGAGATCCTGTCTCTACTAAAAAAAAATAGGAAAACTAGCCAGGCATGGGGGCAGGTGCTTGTAGGCCTAGCTACATAGGAGGCCGAGGCAAGAGGATTGCTCAGGCCCAAGAGTTTGAGCTATGATGCCATGGCGCTCTACACAGGGTGACAGTCTCAAGAAAACTTTTCTTCTTTTTTTAGAAACTAAACTTGACAATGAAAGTTGGTTACAAGTATTAATGACCAAATATTTCAGTTTCATAAGTACCAAGGAGATCACATAGAAATGAAAGCCAGAAATTTTAAGAAACTGCATCAGATCTTAGCTTTTAAAAATTTAGTCCCCTAAATATTTCTATCTCATATTCATGACCGACTTAACCTGTATAGTAGTTTATTTTTTTAAAGGATGTGTGAGGTTTTCATCCAGGGTGCACTCAAACTACCATGGGCTGCTCCTCACAGCTCAGCACCCCTTTCCGAGTGCGTTGTCACAATGAACACCCACACAGAGTTTACTAGTATGCAATACAAATCTTCGTGCTAAAGGTGAAAGATTATATTCTAGCCTGGAGTAGATACTTCTGGAAGTGTCTCTATGACTGTCCTCTCTTTTATTTCAGGGTGGGCCCATCACTGTCTGATCCTGCAAGAAGAGAGGACGGTTGATAGCATCCACTTCCTCCTGGGTACAGTGGAGAGAAGGCTGACTCTGATTGTGGTCTTGAAAGATGACCAACTGAGAAATCACTTTTGCTGACTCATTTTCATTTGTGCATGGTAGAAGACAAGGTTCTAATCCTCTTTGACCTGGAGCTTGTCGTGAACACCTCTGGTTGTGTCTCAGCTCGTGTAGATGATACAGAGACATACCACAGGAGAGCACACTTTTATTTCAAGAGTATGACAGCTTAAAAATCAATGCAGCTTGAAAGTGTTTATCCTCTTTTAAGAGAACACAAACCTTTGACTTTTCTTTCTGGAAAAAATAAAAGTATGAAAAACTCGATTTCAGTGGTTCTCAACCTTCCTAATGCTGTGGCCCTTTAATATAGGAGACCCACAGGTTGAGAACCGCTGCTCTATTTCAATCTTCACTGTGGATTTAATTGCTTTGGTGTCTGCTATGCTTTTGGCCTATTTGGCAACCCACATTTATGAATCACCTAAAGAACAAGTGCACAAGCAGTTACAAGTGATTGTGAAAGACAGAGAATTGGCCACCTGGTGACCATAGTGATATTCAGCAATGAGGTGTGTAGCACTCACCTAAGCACTCATTCTAAGATGAGTTCACGAACTTAATTGTCAGATCTCTTGATTTTAGCTGTGTGCAAACACATAATGTTTGGGGCATTATCATTATGTGAAATAACTAGAACATTTTACATTGCATATGTTAACGATTAAATCTAATTCTCTAGAAACAGAACAACAAGCAGAATAAACATTTTAGGTGAAATACCAAACACGACAGAGGATGATTTCTTTGTACTCTGGAAGATTATTGTTCTTTAGTATCTTTCTGTATGTTTTTCTTGTCTCCCCTATAAAAATGTAATTACATCGATAAAACAGTGTGTATGTGTGGTAGATCAATTGTCTTACTAAGTGATACACTAAATGAATATTCTCAAATTATAATGCACACAATGTAATTTATTCCAAAGAAGGGAAATATTTATAGAAGGTGCAAGATATTACCTTCTTGGGTGAAAATAAAAATCTATTTAGTAAATAAAAGAAAGATCCAGCAAGTATGAATATCAAAAATCATATTTGTGAATCAATGGATGAGCTAGGGTTAAACTGCTAAGCAATGTTCATAGATTCTTTTATACCTGAAAACCTTTCTAGTGGTGGAGTGAGCTTGCAAATCAGAACTTCTGCTTTAATTAGTTCTCTTTTCCTTTCTGGTTCTATAGTCCTCAAAGAGCTAAACTTTTTTACTTGATTTATCCTAAAACTCTCAACAGTTTTCCCTTTGACATTTAACAAATATTAACCAACTATCAAGAAAATCCAAGACATTTTCTTGATTAATATTCAATACATGTGGCACGAGAAATTCAAGGAATTGTCCCTAAATATCCATATGTATACCTAGAATTAGGATGAGTTAAAACCAGGTAACTAATTATCAGAATTTCTTTATTGTTGTATGCATTGAATTGCATCAGCTAATGAGAATACTCACAGAGTGCCACTGGGGGCTCTTAGAGGAGTCTACCCCAGGTGCCCAAAATGAAGCCATGATCAATGACTTTCATTTGTAATCAAGGAATTTCTGGTCATCATCTAGTGTCTTATTGTTAAATGTGGACAGTAACAAGCTACTAAGAAATATTTTCTCTAGAAACAGAAAGATAAAAATATAAAAATGAAATGGACTCAGGAAATGCAGATATTCAAGAAACAGAAGGAGCATTGAACATTCCTCTCTACATATTCAGAGATAAAGACAATTGCATTCATAAAGCAATAAAGGGAAGCTACGAAAAAAGGAAAAATGAAAAAAAAAAAAGGAAGTTTTGCAATTTTGATCTGTGATTGCTGAAATAAGTAATTGAATAAAATGGTTGGAAGATAGGCATTGAAACCTCCCAGAGAATGAAACAAAGAGCAAAGGAGATTGATTATTTTAGGAGAATAAAGATTAGAGTTTATCTATGATGTCCAAAATTTGAATTGGAGGGGTTCCAGAAATAAAAAAACAGATAAAACAAAAGGAGAAAAACCATCCCAAAGTAATAGTATTTCCTAAACAAATGGCTCTGGGTCCAGTGAATGCTCTGTCACATAATTTATTAAGACCCACCCCCAAAGCACTTAATTATAAATCAGAGATATAGAGAAAGTCTAAAATTTATGGAGAGAAAAAAAATAAAATCAAGACACCATTAAAGGTATAATCACCAGAACAACATCTGATTTATAGCTATCCTAGCTAGTAGACGCAATGTAGTCCTTCACAATTTTCAGTGAAAATGATGACTTGCAATTCCACATCCAGCCATATTATCAGGAGAAATTGAGCTAAATGAAGACAATTGCACACATGTGAGGATTCATGCACGCATGCAGTCTTTGAAAGCTTCTACTGAATGTGCTTCATCACAACAAAGATCAAGAAATGGTGGCACCAACTCAGAAGATTAATAAAAACAATATTCAAGGTGACATCTGGGCAGTAACCATCAGTTTAGATCAGAGCAGGAAGACTAGGGATCCCAGGAAGGAGATGGCCTGGAAATAAAGGGGACTTGATAGAATATAGAGGGTGAGGAGAAAACCTCAAAGCTCAAGTGATAGAGCTTTGGGGAAAAATAAAGATGT
>CAUYQV010164893.1:0-11660 GCA_963574575.1 Galagoides demidoff
AGTTTAACATTATAAAATTAACAAAAATAATATAAAACTCATATCCTGGTGAAATAGCCACATGGCAGCCAAAAACTGTATATTCCCTTCCTGTTCTCCCACCCGTTTGTGCATTCTTTCCAAAAATCGGGACTTTTTTAAAATGCTGTGGGACAAATTATTAAAATTCAGGACTAGCCTGCCAAAAGTGGGACATCTGGTCACCCTAGGGAAGAAGGAAGGGGGAATTCCTGTCTATTGGATACAGTGCACACTGCATGAAGGCCACACTTCTGTGTATAACTTAGACTCAATCTGTACAAAAACCAAGTATGTAAACAAAGAATACATACCCCGTAATATTCTGAAATTTAGGAAAACTGTTAAAATGGCAAATTTTATGTGATATATATATATCTACAATTTAAAAAAAACTGATGCACCAAAACCATTGAATTACACACTTTCAAAAGTTTAATTGTATGGTATGTGAATTATATCTCAATAAAACTGTCAAAAAATAAAAGTAGAGGCTTGGCACCTGTAGCTAGAGGCTAAGACACCAGCCACATACACCAGAGCTGGCGGGTTCAAATCCAGCCCGGGCCTGCCAAACAACAATAACAACTACAACCAAAAAATAGCCAGGCATTGTGGCAGGCACCTGTAGTCCCAGCTACTTGGGAGGCTGAGGTAAGAGAATCACTTAAGCCCAAGAGTTTGAGGTCGCTGTGAGCTGTGACACCACAGCACTCAACCAAGGGCGATATAGTAAGACTCTGTCTTAAAAAAAAAAAAAGTAGAAAATTACATAGATGAAAAGAGATTAATGATTTCCAGTATAAAGTGACAGGGGAGGGGGATTATAAAAGAAATAGCACAAGGCAGCCCCTCTGGGGTGATGGAATAGTTCTATATCTTGATTGTAATTGTTGTTACATGGAACGAAACTGCCCAGACACACACACACACACACACACACACGTGCATCTAAAACCCATAAAATCTGAATAGTTCTTAATTTATTACAGTTAACACTGTAATAGCATCAAGTTTCCTAGTTTTGATTCTTTCCTGCAGTTGCAAAAAAATGTTGACAGCGGGGAAAGCGGCGGGAAGAATACACAGAACTGTACTGTGTCTGCTATTTCCTGTGGGTCTGTGAGTACAGGGGACATTAGAAAGGATCAGGTATTCCTCGACTAAGCTGGCAAAAAAGAAGCGGGAAGAAATTAAAATACACAAACCACGCAATGATGCAGTAGAAATAAATAACACGGATTCAGAACAAACATTTGAAAATGGGTTTCTCAGTAAGAAAGAAGTGATTTTTGGATAAGCATGGTAATTGGGTCAGGGGTATAACTGACTGAATCACATCTCAAATTTGGGCGTTTTCTCTCCGTCAGAGGCAGCCACCATCATGTACGTCACCACCATTTCTCAGCTGCACCTTGCAATAGCTGTCCAACTGTCTCTCTGATTCCATCTCTGCTCCTCAATCACTCTTCACACAATAGCCAGGGTAACCTTTTTAAAATGTCAATCCTATCCTGTCACTACAACAAAAAAATCTCTTCCCCTTGTTACAATATATTAAAAAAAAAAAAAACCTCTTGAGTAATCTTCTATGTTTTTACAGTTTTTTCCATGTAATTCTTCCCTAAATTTCATTCTGATGTAAGTTATGTGGTTTATTTTTCTTTTCTTTTTTCTTTTTTTTTTTTTTTGAGACAGCACCTCAAGCTGTCACCCTGGGTAGAGTGCTGCGGCATCACAGCTCACAGCAACCTCCAACCCCTGGGCTCAAGTGAGTCTCCTGCCTCTGCCTCCCAAGTACCTGGGACCACAGGTACCCGCCACAATGCCCGGCTATTTTTTGGTTGCAGTCATCATTGTTGTTTTTGGCAAGCGGGGGCTGGATTCGAACCAGCCACCTTAGGTCTATGTGTCTGGCGCCTTAACCACTTGAGCCGATTTATGTGGTTTATTTTTCTTCCAAATAGTTGACTATAACCTAAATTCATTTATTAAAAAAAGACTTCTCAGCATCTTTATTTGTGATGCCAATTTGGTCACATAATCTACAAAATTCCATTATCTGTTTCTGGATTACTCTGTTAAATTGGTCTATGGATTAATTGGTGGGCCACTGTCACTTTATTTACTTTGGTTTTCTGTCTTATTATAATTTATAGTATATTGAAATCTCTGATCATATAAGTCCTCCTTTATAACTGCAAATATATAAAACTTTGGAACATTTGTTTTTAAATATTGAAAGAGAAGTTTTGAGGGTTCTAAGCCATTCTCACAGAAGAATCCTTTATTCATGCCTGCTAAAGACCTCTTGAGACTTCCAGCATGGAACGTAAGGCAACATCCTGAAAATACTCAGTCATCTTATCCTAGAATGAAATGACCTGCTAGATTAATTCCTAATCATTTCAACGTACACACAGCTGAGATTTTTAGGGCACTCCAAGAGGCTCTCAGTTCCTCGTCCTCTCCTGCTCCGGTGACTGTAGCTTCCTCCCTGCCTCAGTCACCCTCCTCGTGGTCATGCCCTAGGCCCCTAGGCCAATAATTATCTTTCTTCTAATCCTCAATTTCAAGCACTGTCTCCTATCTTTCCTCTTCCCTGCCGTTAGCACCCCAGTTCCCAAGGTCCTTAGGGCCTAATTCTATCATCCTGGCCCTCTCCTCTCGCCCTCCCTTCGTCCTGGGGGTGTTTTCCTCACAGGGCTTAGGAACTGGGGGCCGGTTCTACTCATGACCATTCCCCTGCGCGGACACACCCGGCCGGTTGCTCTGCCTTCGCCTCCTCACCTAATTTCGGTTCTCTTCCTGCTCACACCAGCACCCACAGCGCAGAATGCGTTTGGAAGGAAATCATTACCCTCCCTTTGCGTTGGTGATGGATACCCGTGAGGGTCCCCTGAGAGCCACGGGGCAATCCTGCACCTTCTCCAGCCCTTTCGGTTTCCATAACACCTGCTGACCATTTCGTGCCTTCCTTACGGTCAGCAATGCATCTTAGCTGGTCCTTCTTAATTTCACCTGATGCGTTGGCTTTCTCTGCCAGTAAGAAAACAGAAACAAGCCGCAAAGGACCTCCACGTGCTCGCGCGAGGGCGACTTCCAGCCCTTGTGCACTTGGGTCCGGGCACTTCGCCTTCTCTTTGTTGCTGGAGTGAACTGGTCTGCGCAGCATCTGAGGCTCGCTAGTCCAGCCGTACGCTGACTGCCAAGGACACTGGTCCTGCAATTGGTCTTTATCATAAAAATTCTCATCTCCAGATTCATTCTAATCAGCACACAAACTTTTCTCCCATAGTAAAAAAAAAAAAAAAAAAAAATGTTATGTTGACCATCTGTGTGACAAAAATTTGTTCACGTGTTGCTCTCCAATCGTCCTCCCACTCATTTTGTTTGGAACGACTCCAAATACACTTTACCCCGACGTTTCATTGGAAACACATCAAGGTTACAAATGATCTCTATGTCGTTAGATTGAACAACTGCTCTTCATTTTACACGATCTATCGCGGCATCTGACTCAAGAAATACATCTTCCGCTTTCATTTTAATTTTAATTTCAGCTTTTGTGTCTTTTAAGTCAGAATCATGGCTGTGCCCTCCGCCTGGAAAGCGTGTGATGTGCCCACAGTCGTGAGTTTAGCCCTCTCCTTCCCTCCCTTGCCGTCTTCTTGAATCTTGAATTTTCCTGCCAGGTGGGCACGTTCATGATGATCATCTATGGTTTCCTGAATAGAAAACTTTCTTTCCTTTGCTATTTCTGCCTCATCTGTCCTCAACCTCCTAAGGCAGGGCTGTCTCCAGTTTTCACACTTGGTGCTCTTGTCTATCTATACTCCAACCCTGGTGCCCTGTTCCAGTGCCAAAGCTTTTTATAAGATTGAATCATATGAAACTGCTCTTATGACAGTAAACAAATCCCCAGGTGTTATCAATTGTAAATTGTTTAACCTACACTCCAACTGCACAACGGCAACTCCCAGCTCAGAAGCGTCTTCTAAATCCCAGCCGCAGAGTCAAACGCTTCCTCCACGTCTCCCTCCGCCCCTAACAGGGACCTCCGCGGCTGCTGGCCTTCACTGAACCTGCTCGCTTCCACCAAGCTACTCCTCCTTCAGTCCAGTTCGAAGCAAATGCTGGTATTCCCATCCTTTCGGTTGCTCAGACCAACAAAACCTTTGTATCATCCCTGACTTTGAACCCCATTTGTAGGCTGCAAAAAAAATCTTGCCAGTGCTACCTTCAAACTGCCTTTTGCCCTCGCCCCTGCTCCCAGCCTTACCTTCCACAGTCTGTAGGAGCAGACGGAATCGTCTTTTTAGAACGCGAGTCAGATCATTTCACTTTCCTTCCCTGCATGTCACTCAGAGCAAAAGTCAGATCCGTGGCGTTGATGGGTGGTACCTTCCCGACTTGACTTCCTCTGATGAGTCTACGCACAGCGCTGCCCCTTCTCGGTGGGCCCTGATAAGCCAACTGGTGAACTCCAGCACGCCATCAAAGCACGCTCAATCTCGGCAATCCTGCTGAATTTGTTATTAGTCCATAGTGTGTGTCTCCTTCTGACACACCATGGAATTTACACCCATCTTACATGGATGGCTCATTTTTCTATCCATCCCTGCAAAAATGCAAGCCCCAAGATTTGCTGCTTTGTTTACTGATTGTATTCTCAGTACCTGAGATAGTGTCTGGTATCTAGGAGGTAATATTGGGCTTAATGCTATACATGTATTTCTTCTTTTATTTTTTAAATATTACCCAAATATTAGAATCCATACAGTCCTACTGTATTGCACAAGCAGAACTATCTTTCACGTAAAATTGTTACAGTTTTTTTCTTTGATTCATGGTGCCCCAAATATTCTTATCTTAAATGATGGGAAATCTTCACTGAAATCCGTCCCTTTTTATCCATGCTTCCTGGCTTTTTCCTTTGGACTCCAGCTGTCCAAAATCTGATCCGTCAAGGGTGTTGACATCCACATTTAAACTGAAATATCTCCTTATGTACAGCCTTTTAAACCTCTATGACCATTTACTGTATAAAGGTTCTTTAATAACTATAAGTTCCCTAAACTCCATTTTACCAGAGATTAAATTTCTTTAACTGATACTTTTCCTTCCCCTTAAACTTTTCAGCTGACACACGGAATGGATGTGGTCATGGGGTGGCCTGCAGTATGAATCTACCATCCATCTTCATTCATCCTGATTCAATGTGTTGGCTGAATTCATTTTCAAAAGCCCTGCAGCTCCACAGAAATGCAGCTTTTTAAAAGTCACAAAAACATAATAAAAGATTGCAGGTTGGATGTTAACTTTTTAAAACACCACAAGTAATAAAAGGGACTCCCCACCTTGACGTTCACTAGACCCATCCCTTGAAACTGCACACATCACTCGACAACCACATCCAGAATGTGGCTCATCCGTCCCGGACCCCTTCTAGGTTTGGTCTCTACAGTATCCAAAAACATATTTTATGAAAAGGGATTTCAGATAGTCAGCAATAACACGGAGAGACCTCAAGGATGGCATGGAAGGCACCATTTAAGTACAAACTGCTGTTCTCTGCCACCTTGAGTACAATATTCTCTCTAGACCCCCCAAATGAGAGATCTGTAATTGACAGACATCCTTTTCTAGTTGTAATAAAAATAAATTGTAAAGTCAGACACTGCATCTTACATATTTATCAACTGGCTCTGGATTCAGGGATAAAAGGTCGGTATCTCTTTGCAAAAATTAATGTATACTTAGAAGAAATGTTTTCATGATGGGATGGTGACTTTTACGTGTCAGGATGGCTAGGCCATGGGACTCAGAGTCTGGATGTTACAGGGAAGATATTTTTAGATGAGATTAACATTTAAATGAGCAGATCTTGGGGTAAACAGTTACTTCCCATAATATGAAGGAGCCTCATCCACTTGGTTGAAGCCCTTAAAAAAGAAAGACGCAGTCCACTAGAAGGAGAGAATTTTACCTGCAATCTGCCTTTGGATCCAAACTTCAACCTTGACTCTTCCACGGGTCTCCAGCATGCCAGCCTACCCTGTAGATTTGGGACTTACCATCCTGCCAATTTGTACAATTATGCGAACCCATTCTAAACTAAATCGGTCTCTCCCCATCCCTCACCCCTGAGATATGCAAGGGCTGCCCGTGTCCAGAAAACGTCCAGCCATATGCCATGAAATATAGAGACACGTGTGACTGGATACTTTCCAGATAGTCCTTGTATACCCTGCCCATTCTGTTTCTTTGGAGAACCTTTGACTAATGCAGGTGGTGTTTAATACCACTAAGGAAAAAAGTTTCAAATTAGTAACAAGTTCCGTTTTATTATTATTCGCAATTCTCCTCTTTTCTTGGAACAAAATAAATTTGGCATCATTGAACCAAAAAGCTTATTTATTTGGTTATTTGTAATAATCAGTGCTTCTGAGAAGGACAAATCACTCCTAATTTTGAACCTACAAAAGAACAGACTAGAACCCTTTCAATCTAATTATAATTTATAGATGTAAATTATAATCTTTGCTAGTGTAGGTTATAAGGTATCCTTTTCAGAATGGTTATAGAAAGCACAACCCTTGGTTGACATTTGAAAATTGTTTTCTTAATCAAAATATTTGAAATGTTAGGTTAAGGTTTGTTCTCTAAAGGGGTTTGTTTGGTTTTGCTTTTTGAAATAAAAGTAGAAAAAAGCAGAGTCTTACTTCAGAGCACGTTTAGTCTGCCCCATTCTTACGGGTCGGGGTGAATTACAGGGTCTCTTCCCATGAGGGAATAAAATTTTCTCATCCCTGCTTCACTTTTAGCAAAGCTATATGAAAAATATGTATAAAATGCTTTTACATTGCTTTTGGAACCATAGTTGAACACATATCTACAGCCCATCCGTCCAACATGGTGGTTACGAGTGTATCTTGAGTTTGAATCTTCATTCTATCATGTAATAAACGAGTAAACGAGTGGTCGGGTTCAATCTCTCTGAGCCTCTGTTTCTCATTCACACAGAGGGAAAATACTTGTGCCCTTTCTCGCCTCATTATGCTGCTTGATGAGTTTAATGCACGCACAATCCTTAGACTGTAACATTTAATTTGTTTGGTGTGAACACAGTCAGAGGTTCTGGTTTGTCTTTCTGATTGTGCCTATATAGGGAACTAGTTCAGTAAAACACTTAGAGGCACGCCTTCCTATTTTGTTACAAATAGAACAAGTTATCTGGTTTCAAATGTTTTGTTAATTCCATATGTTGGTGCATTCTGGTTCATGGAAATACCGTGTCTGCCCCTCCGTGCAATGATGTCACCCAGGTTACTCCCTGACCTGTGAAACCCCGGGTTTTTGACGATAATGACAAATGATCTATTGGACTTCAGCCTCCTTTTCTGGGATTTCACTGGCAACTTCGAGGCACGTATCTTACCTTTTCTTCAAATCACAGAACACCTGGCCGTTTTTCTTTGTTCTTCCCCACGCTCTTCCCTCCCTCCTGCCATGTTCTCCATGGCTTCCATTCTTTCCTTGTGTTAGCTCACGTCTCTCTATTTCTCACTGGGTCAAAATGATTTCCCCTTGTAGAAGAATTGGCATTGAATATTTCTTTTACTTCAGTTTCTTTTTAATTTTCCATTTTGCTCTGCTGTTTTCTCGTTATTCTTTTTGTCTGATCAGAGCAGGTGGCAGGAAAGTCCATATTCTGATACTGTAATATGAGTATACAAAACACAAAGCATCCATTAAACAATTTTCTTCTAAATTAATTAATTGAATCTCAGTTTCTCTATTTCTCAGTTTTCTCTATTGTCTCTTCAAGGCATAAAATTTAAGACTGCACAAATTTGTAACCTCCCCCAACTACAGGGAAAACTAAATCTTTACCTTCCCCCCCACCACTGTCTCATTTTTATGTAAGGTATTGCCATATGGACATGTTAAAAATCCCATCTAAAATTATATGCATGCAGATGTTCCGAAAAGACTGGTTTTGGAGAAAAACATTTTTTTCCGAAAATCTGGAACATCAGACATGTTCCATCTTTATTTAATGGAACAGTCTAAACCTTGCTAAAATTATAACTTTCATGATTGATTACATCGTTGATCAAACTGAAGCTATTCTGGCATTAACATCTGTTAATCGACCAGATGTTCTCTGTGGTCTCTCTGACTGAGGACAACTCTTTCCCTGCTGGGTCTGGACTAATGGGGAAGTGTTTTGGTTGGGGCTTTTGTTGTTGTTTCTGTTTTTTGCACATGACTCTTCTCCGTCCTCCTGAAGGGAAAGGAGCAATAAAAATTCTAAAAGAGGCAAAACGCTCTGACGACTCTTTTTCATTCAGACTCTGGTCTGTGAGAGTTGAACACGCCCAGTCTGTGTCCTTCTTTGGGTTAATAAGTCTGAGTCACTTTATGACATCAATTCCAGGCTTATTTTAAGGGAGCATATTTTGACTTTCAGTGACACAGCTGAAATCCGCACACAAAGAAATGCAGCACTTACAAATCACAGCTCTTTACCTATTTTATAACTCCATGTCTTACCTCCCCTTGGGTTGTCCAAGTAAAATGACAATATGTAAATTTGCCTAAGAGCAGTAATGCCAAAATGTTGATGAGTCATTCTCAATTAAAATCTCTTTAGTTACATCCAGGCAGATTTTTTTTTTTAAGGCTCCAACAAACATAGCCTTGTATAATTGAAATAAAAGGAAAAGGTGCGGGAGAAGCAAGGACAGAGGGGAGGAAAGAGAAAGGTCACAATCTTTGACTCAGCTCTGCTCTCTAAGGATCCCTCAAATCAATATGGCACCCAAAGTTATCCCTAGGAAGTATGAAGTCAGAAGAAAACTTTAATTTTTGCAATTCTCTCATACTTTATTCTGTCTCTAATATTTACTTATGTTTTGCTTTCAAAAAGAACCTAAAAGAGGATTGGAAGTTATAAAGATAAGTAACAAAACATTTTAGGCTTAGGGATGTGAAGGGGAAAAGATAGTAGGCAAGGTCAAGGTTGGGCTGGGTCATGGATCAGCAGAGGAGACACTTGCACCTCTTTGAACCTGAACTTGTGTCAGCATCAGTTAGCAGCCCAGCCACCACCCTGCTCAACTCCCTCCCTTTCTTGATCACTCTCTGCGTCTAAATCCCTGTCTTGGTAAAACCAGCCAAGACAAGAGGATAGCAGGATGGATCGTGCCTCCCTAAAGGCAGTGCGGTTATTAGTACCACGCTGGAGATGCACCACGCTCTGGCTCACCTTGTTCTTTTCCCTACATCATCTCATCTCCCTCTCCCAGCAAACCTATAGAGCAAACATCATAACACTGGTTTTAGAGTCTAGGTCACTAAGGCTCAGGGTAGTCTGGTAACCAGCGTGGTCATACAGATTCTGTGGTGGACTGTGATTCTAAGCCAGGTCTTCAAATCTGGCATTAGAAGACCTTTCTTTGCTATTCTCCAGAGTAAAGGAGGTGGTTGACAACAAAAGGTCAGGAAGGATCAGGGCAGAACACGCTGACATTTCTTCTTCCTCTGTACCTCAAACTCTCTCAGAATACACAGACTCACAAACACGCGTTATGCTCACCAATCCAAGAGGCTGGATCCCTAATTTGGGGGAAGGGGCGAGGAGGGCGGAAGTCTCCAGGGACAGGAGCACAGCCCCGTGAGGCTTGTTTGTCTTTGGTATCCATGGAGAATGAAGGAATGGTGATGAATCTTTGCTCACAAACAACCATTGTAAACACAAAGAGACAAAACAATTTGTATTTCTGTGTGAGTGATCTCTGCCAGGTGGGACAATTACTGACCTTTTCTAAAGCCGCTTGCAGTGTTGAGCTGTATGCAGTTGTGTTTCACCTTAGAAAAATCACAATGAAAATTAATAACAGATTTTTTGACAGTAGGGGGGCTTGGAGGGACTTTGAGTTTGCAGCAGGAATCTGGCAGGCTTTTACCAATTCTGAGCTTCTTATGCCTGGTGCAAATGACACAATATTTTGAGAAAAGATGGATCTTCAGGTGAAGTCCCCAGGGAAAATCCATTCCTTTCCCAGCTAACGAAGTGTCCAGCTGCAGCCAAACCAACTGGATACATCTCTTTTTTTTCCTTTTCATAGGTTGACCCTAAACTCCCATAGTAAAAGGGAGAAGGGCACCATGAGGTCATCTGTCCCAGTGTATCCAAGATTAATCATTTGTTTGCCTTTTTTAAAAAAGATGCTAACATGTGGTCACGGGTAGCCTTGTGATTATAAAGTGTCTTGGCTTGGGATATGAGGGTTTCTGGTCAAGTACAAGCTCTCCCACTTATTAACCACACTTTGTTCATCTGTTTAATGGGGATAACAACAGCTAACTTGTAAGGGAATTGTGAAGATTATGAGAGTAATATATGTAGAGCACATTGGCACATAACAAGGACAGTGGAAACTCTGTAAGTTGACCTCAACATACAGAGGCTGTCAACATTAGGAATTGGGCCTGCTGTCCTGATACGTATGGGTGGTGCATGTCTATGAATATTAGATCAACTTAAGGAGATGGTCATTGTAGGGAAATGGTTGACTAAGGAGGTTCTACTGTATTTAATAGCTAACAACTCTATAGATAGACTAAGAATATAGGTACAACACAAAGAAATAAAGGAGTAAACTTCACATACTTAAAAATTAAAAGAAAGAGAAGAATCTACTAAAAAACAATGTAAAAACTCAATTGTAATTCTTTTTTTAAAGCCCTCCTAAAAAACTTGATAATGTTAGAAATAACTAAATATAGCTACAATATTATATTCCTAGTCCTACTTACAGCTCTTCAACCTGCTCAGCCCCATCCGGGGCCTGATGTTAACTCTTCTAATTGAACTTGTTAATACCATTGGCTTGAAGGAATCAGGGTGTCGAAGGCAAAACTCCCTTTACACCATCCCTTACAATTCAAAGAACTTGAATGTTTTGTATATTCCGCTGGCACTTCGGAGCAATGTCAAGTTGATTTCCCAGAGGGGAGAATTCAATGTTACAATCATCACACATACCGAATACAGACTCGCGTGCTTGAAGAAGCGAGCGCAGCTAGAATGTATTCCTTCTTTGAAGTTAATTAAAGTTGTAGTGAAACAGCACTATAAAACACTATCTCCAGCCAACTAATTCTTCCACAGCAAGGATGCTGATTTATCTTGCTTCTGGTGCATATATTTTTTGAGGGTATTTTTCTCCTTGAATTAAGAGAGAAAACAGGTCTGCTGCTCAAATAAACAAGAGGGACTTTTTGTGCGTGTGAAAACTTACTAGGGGTACTTAAAATGGAGAGTTTCCAGTGTTTACTGCTAGCCTTTTACAGGGCATTCTCTTCCAGCTACAAGTAAAGGAAACAAAACCTAGTTCCCTTGGTTTATTTTCCTTCCGTATTTTAATAAGTCTTTGGCCATGAAATAGTCCTCACATCAAGAACAGAGTCTAAGCTAGGTGCCTGTGGCTCAATCAGCTAAGGCGCCAGCCACATACACCTAAGGTGGCGGGTTCGAATCCCCAGCCCAGGCCCGCCAAACAACAATGATGGCTGCAACCAAAAAATGGCCGGGCGTTGTGGCGGGCACCTGTGGTCCCAGCTACTTGGGA
>CAUYQV010164894.1:0-18736 GCA_963574575.1 Galagoides demidoff
CTGAGAAAATGACATGAAGGCTGTGTTGATCAGTTTGATGGAAGTATTTCAGATTGCATGTGAAAACCCCACACTGTACCCCAGAAGTGTATTAATGTACATAGTTATCATTCAATAAAAAAATTTAAAAAAATAAAAAAAAATAAAACACACACACACACAAAAAAGAGTAAACCAATAAATTAATGCTAATGTTTCACATAGTCCTTGTGAAAATCCTTAGAAGGTTTTCTGTGATACATTCATGACAGATTCCAAGATATAAAATTATGGATTGCCACCTGTCCAGAGAGAACATTTTTTATTCATTTCCATATAGTCTAACTGCCAGCTTGGGAAGCAGACAGAAGCAATTCTTCTAAGCCTCTCTTCTATATACATTCATATTCTACAATGGTAGTTTCCAAAGCAAGGTGCACACACTTCTGCTGGATATAAGATAATTGATTGGAATCTGAGAAGAAAATATTTACATTGCAGGCCCATACTATATTAGCCTAGAAGGAACATATATATAATTTATTAAAAAACAAACAGAAAATATGTGATGGAAATTTTTTACTAATATGAGTACATGATTTTTAGAAACTGTCACCATTCTACTACCTAGAAATAGTAATCATTGAGTGCCCAATATGTCCCAGGAGGTCATCATACATAATCTTATGTAATCCTCAAAATAATTCTAAGAGAGGCACTCAATTTTAATTTACAGACTAGGAAACTAAGGTTGAAAGGGGTTAAATCATTTCCCTTGAACCATAGAATATGTAAGTGATTGAATCAGGAGTGCAACACAATTCTATTCAAGATCTTGGCCATTCTGAGTTGCTATTTCCTAAATAAAGAACAGTGGGATTGTTGTGGCAATGCATAGTAATGTAACTCGAACAGAGTAACAGCAAAGAATTCAGATAGACGATCTTACAGAAAAGATATTAAACTGGACTACAGTCACATACTCACAGTCTTTACCTTTCCATTTGCTTAAAATCACAGCACAGTACATGTTTATTCAAGCCCATTTACTATGGTTCTAGTTGGTGCTCAGTGCATCCATGTATAGTACTCTTGGTTAATGTTATTACATTTGGAGGATGTAGTGCCCCTTCTTTTAAGGTTGCCAGAAGCTCAGCTAGGGTTAGTCCAGAGCAGTTTGGTTGATGGGTGGTGGTGACTTGGACAAATGGGTGGTGAGTGTCTGTGATGGACGGATGTCAGATGTCCCTAACGACAGTAGAACAGTATCATGGTGGCTTTCATTGTACTGAGTGACCAACATCCAAATTATGTGTCCAGGGTTTTAAATTCAGGAAACACTTAAGAGGCAGCATTGTTATTTTTGGCAGTGAACTAAATGAACAGCCTCCACTGAGAGAAACATTTAACTAGCCATCCTTCAAAATCTTGCAGTATTCTCTAGCTCCCAAAAGGAAGAACATCATAATCAGAATGGCTTCCGGAGACCAAGTCATTGTCCTCATCTTTAAGAGAAACATATTTGACTTATCTTCTATTTCAGCTTTCCCAGATTGCTGAATTTAGAAACATACTGGCGACCTCCTTCTTTTTTTTTTTTTACAAGTTATTTTAAAATGTGTTGTAATTTAACTTCTTGGCACTCATCTTTTCTAACCTTAAAACAGGACATGAATTGATGTTACTTACCCCCTTTCTTAAAACTCTCTTCTACTTAACTCTTCTCACTCTCCTTCTACTTTATAAAATTTTCCTTTTCTTTCTCTCTCTGACTTTTTACTAAACTACACTTCTATTTTTGAGTACCCCCTAACATTCTTCTTTTAGCTCTACTTTTTTTCCTTACATGCTTCCATGGGATGTCATCCGTATACAACCTGAGCAATTATCACCACTGAATAACTCCCCAAAGTGTACCTCTGTGTCTCTTGTATTTAAGTCTCTTGACCCCTAAAGTCCCAGGACTCTCCATCAATACCTGGCAGTAAATCAACTTGCTAAGTCCAGTAGATTCTATTTCACCAATGATTTCCCATCCAATCTCCCTATCCACTCATACTGTCACCTTCAAACTTTGGGACAATTATTATTTCCATCTTGAGCTGTTGGATACAAACCCAAATACTCTACTTGGCTTCCAGTTTTCCCTTGTGGTGCTTAAGTAGCCTTCTCCAAGAATTTTTTGAGCATATGATGTTCTTGTTCAAAAATACTTGATAGCTAACAAAGGATTATAACATATATGTAAATACATTTCTATATATGTTATATATATATACACCTGTTATATATAACATGTATATATATATACATGTTATATGCTATATATGTTATATATACATATATATATATATATATATAATATTCTATATACCTGAATATATAGTTCTTCATGGTGTGCCATTTTATCCACAATATGGCCATACTAGTTTAATATACTAGTTAAGGGCATGGACTCTGAAGCCTGACTACCTGGATTTGAAACACAGCTCCACCAATTAGTACCTGTGGTAAGTGGTATTCTAACATGCCCCCAAGTCCTGGCCATTAGCGTACACACACATTCCAGTTATTCAATCAAACAGTATATAGGGTATTGCTATAAAGAGATTTTGTAGATGCAATTAAGGCCCCAAATTGGATAACTGTAAGATAGGAAGACCATCCAGGTGGGCCTTATGTAATAAAATGAGCCCTTTAAAGGTTGAGAGTTTTCTTGGACTAGAAGTAGAAGGGCAAGTCAGAGAATCAAAGCATAGAAAATATTGAACATGCTAATGCTGACTTAAGATGCAGAAAGCCTCACAGCAAGGCATGTGGGCAGCCTCTGCAAGCTGAGGGTGGCCAGGCTGAGAGCCACCAACAAAATGGGGACCCCAGACTTATTGTTACAAGGGACTAAATTCTACTAACAATGAGAATGAGTTTGAAATCTGATTTTCCCTGTGCCTCTAGATGAGAACTCAGCATGCCTGATGCTGTGGTTTCAGCCATGTGATACTCAGAAAACCTAGCTATACCACACTGGAATTCTGATCCACAGAACTATGAGCTGATACATGGGTACTGCTAAATGTGTGGCACTTTTTTGCACAGAAATAAAAAACTAACACAGTTTTCATGATATGGCAGCTCCCTTTCCCCCGAGTGAGCTGTCCAGGAGACAGTAAGGAGGTAGCTGCTATGTTTTTTTTTGTAGAAATACAATGCCACAGTTTATTTTATAGAAGTCGTTAAGCCCAGTCCACATACAAGTGGAAAGAAAGTAGTCCCAATCTTTTAAAGGGAGGAGTATCAAAGAATTTGTAGACATTTAAAAATCACTATAACAAAAATAGTAATAATTAATGTTCTCTTATTATTATTCTTAGTATTGCTAGGTAATAGTTTATTTAATCCAAATGACAACCTTCTGAAGTGGGTAGTATTTTTATATACATTTTATAGACAAGGAAACTGAATAAAGAGAAATAAGTAATTTGCCCAAGATGATAGCTGGCAGCTGACTATGCCAAATTCCAGTTTCCAAATTTTAACTTCAGAGCCTGAGCTCCTAGCCATTATGTTCATTTTAGCATGCATTTTAAAATATGCTTCATAATAAAAACCTGTGTGCAAAATAATAAATATTGGTTAGTAAAAATGAAAATATAATCAAGTGAGTTCATTAGTTAAATGACCATTTCCAGAGATGACCAATTAAGGCCTAATTCAAAGTCAACCCAGAGGAAACATTTCAGTGGTTTTCTAAAAATTCTATCGCCTGTAATTTTCTCTGAAATAGGTTATTAATGTCTGGAATATTAACATCAATTACATGCTAACTAAATTAATAAATGTCAAGAAGGTAGTAGAATAGCTAATGTGGCTAATATGCCTCATGAACGAATTAAGATCTGAAAGTTTGAGCTGGGTATGGTGGCACACATCTGTAATCCTAGCCGATGTGGGACAATTGCTTAAGGCCAGGAATTCAAGACCAGACTGAGCAACATAGCAAGACCCCATCTCTAAAAAAAGAAAAAAAAGACCAATAACAGTCAAGCTGAGAATCAAAGACACAAAATCCTTCACAGTAGCTTCAAAGAAAATGAAATACCTGGGAATATACCTAACAATGGATATGAAGGATCTCTAGAAAGAAAACTACTAAGCCTTAAGAAAAGAAATAGCAGAAGATGTTAACAAGTGGAAGAACATTCCATGCTCATGGCTGGGAAGAATCAACATTGTTGAAATGTCCATACTAACCAAAGTGATCTGCAGATTTAATACAATCCCCATCAAAGTACCAATGCCATACTTTGAAGAACTTGAAAAAATAGTATTTGTTTCATATAGAACCATAAAAAATCTTGACTAGCCAATGCAATTCTAAAAAATAAAAATAAATCTAGAGGCATCGCATTAATAGACTTCAGGTTATACTATGAAGCTATAGTAAAAACAGCATGGTCCTGGCACAAAAATTGAGATATAGATCTATGGAATAAAATAGAGAACCTAGAAAAAAAACAGCCATGTATCACCATCAGATCTTTCACAAACCAAACAAAACCATACATTGGAGAAAACAATCCCTACTTAATAAATGGTGCTGAGAGAACCAGTTAGCCACATGTTCAAGACTGAAACTGGACCCACACCACTCACCACTCAGAAAAGTTGATCCTTCCTGGATAAAATATTCAAATTTAAGGCATGAAATGATAAAAATGATAAATATTCTACAAGAAAGTAGGGGAAAACTTGTTGATATCAGCCTGGGAAAAGATTTTATGAAGAAAACCACTTTGGCAATTGCAACACCAAAAACACATAAATGGGATTTGATCAAGATAAAAAGCTTCTGTACAGCCAAAGGGACAACAACTAAAGCAAAATAGACAACCTTCAAAATGGGAGAAGATTTTTGCATGCTACCAATCTGACAAAGGAGTGATAACAAGAATCTACAGAGAACTTAAACTAACCAACAAGAAAAGAGCAAACAATCCATTTACAAGTGGCCAAGAGACATGAACAGAACCTTCTCTGAAGAAAATAGACAAATGGCGAACAAACACATGAAGAAATGCTCATCATCCCCAGTCATCAGAGAAATGCAAATCAAAACCACTCTGACTTATTACCTAACCCCAGTAAGAATAACATCACAAACTATCGTAGCTGCAGATGCTGGTGTGGATGTGAGAGAAGGGAACACTTCTATACTATTGGTGAGACTGCAAACTAATATAGCCCCTATGTTAAAAAAAAGCTTGGAGAATCCTCAAAGAGCTAAAAGTAGACCTTCCATGTAATCCTGCAATCCTATTACTAGGTATCTATTCAGAAGAAAAAAATCTTTTTACCATGAAGACATTTGCACTAGAATGTTCATTGCAGCTCAGTTCACAATCACTAAGACTTGGAATCAACCCAAGTGCCATCAACTCATGAATGGATTAATAGACTGTGGTATATGTACACCATGGAATATTATTCAGCCATACAAAGATGGAGGCTTACATCTTTTGCATTAACCTGGATGGAGTTGAAGAACATTCTTTTCAGTAAAGTATCACAAAAATGGAAAAGCAAGTATCCAATATACTCAATACTAATATGAGACCAACAGGTAAATAGCTACACACCCAAAGGAAAGAAAAACAATTAAATTCAAGTGGGGGAAGCAGGGAGGAGAAAAATGGGAGGAGGAGGAAGAAGGGGGATTAGTTAGCATTTACCTAATGTGAGTAATGTAAGAGTATGCAGTGTACCCCTGGGGTGAAGGGCTCAACTACAATTTGAACTTTACCAAACAAATGCAAAAAACGTAACCTAATTGTTTGTTGATAGGTAAGATTCCAAATTTTCTCATGGTATGCAATTATAGGCCAAATCCAACCCAATGAAATTTTTAAATGATAAATTTAGAAGTTCAGCCCTTGTGCACGAAATTGGAAAGAAGTAACCTACTATTTGCACTTACAGAAAACAATTTTAGACAGGTGTTAGTTGACTCTAAGCGTAACATATGTCAACTTGGTGATGTGCCTGCCAGAAACTTGAATAGAAGCTGAGGCTGCATTAGAAGCAGAATTAATGCTATTGGAACAAATCTAGAGAAATAAATTCAGTACTTGTTGATACATTAAAAATAGATACAGGAATTTATAGAGAACAGATTCGCTAGAATTGTAGTATGTCAAAAGAGAAACAGTGAAAGGACCCAGCAATATCTAATTTGGAAAAGAGAAGGGAAAAAAAGGAGAATATATTTCTTGATTCAAACACTAGAAAAGCTGACATGCAAAGAAATATTTCATGTTATTTTGTGTAGTTTCAGAAAGCAGGACTAAAATAAGTGGATAGATATTGTGGAGAGGCAGAATTTTGATCAGTATAAGAACTCTATTTTAACCATCTAACAGCAGACTGGGCTTCTTTAGAATACAGTGACTTCTGAGTAGAGAGATTCCAAGGACAGCTGAATGGCCATTTGTCAGATTTTATGGAAAAGATCCACTTTGTAGGTGGACAGCCAGAATAAATTACTTCCAAGTCACCTTCAAACTCTGAACATCTTCAGTCCTATGCTACCATGCATGGATATCCTGCAACCTCAACTTCTGCTGTTGGCCTTCTAAACTGTGCCCATCAGCCCAGCACAGGCACTCTGTGCCCTCTGTAACTAAACTACCTTCCATTTCTTGGTGCTACCTTTTTCTCTCATCTTCATCTTTTCACCTGGACTAATCTTTGTTTGCCATCTTACAAGATTAGCAAAATCATACCCATCATCAAATATTAAGTACAAACCTATCTCATCCCTCACACTTGGCCTAATAATTATCTAAGAATCCTCTTCCCTTTCTTAATGCTATGTTCCTCTCTGTTGTATAGCTTCATGACATTCTGTCTTGTATTATACATTTTATTAGCAATTTTTGGTCACCAGAAAATTGAAAGCTGCTTGAAGGCAAGGACTAAAGACTGCTCATTTCAGCATTCCTGTGCAATCTTAAGTAAAATGACTGCCCTAATCATAGGTGCTCATTAAATTGGATTAGACACAGTTGCTGCATAAACTCAATAGTGAGACTGGAAGGATAATTTAAATATATTTTCTGATTAGATGAACTTCTGAAGCAGAAAATTTATGCCTCTCCTTCATTGTCCCAACTAGTTCTTTTTCTTTTTTCTGCCTGATTTTTTTTTAATTCTGGTAATATATATATATGTTGCCGCTTTACTCCTTTGAAAGTAGACAATTGAGTGGCACTTAGCACAGTAACAGTCTTGAACAACCATCACCACTATGTAGTTCCAGAACTTTTTCATCATCCAAAAAGGAGAGCCCAATACCCAGGGAAGAGTTACTCCTCATTCTCCCTCTCCAGCCCCCTGGAGCCACTAGTCTAATTTCTGTCTCAATCCTTCTCGTTCTTTAGAGCTCTGACACAGAATCTTGTGCCAACTTATTATTCAGGAAATATTTGTTGTGCCACATTTGGATAAAAAGGCACTCAGAAAAAAGCCATGATAAAAGAGCAAATAAAAGCCAAGAGAGAGCTATTAAGTGTAAATTATTTTAAAGGGAATTATTTTTTAAAAAGAAAATCTTCTGAGTGTGACATTGTATAGGAGATGGTATTGTCAATCAAGTACTTTGAAATGTAAAGCTCTATGTAAATCTTTAAAAAGTACATGCAAATCATAAAGCAGCTGTGCAAAAGTTATGTTGGAAGGAAGTCTTTCACAGTCTATCTTTGTAATTGGGATTTCCTAACTTCCCACAAAATATACATGAACGGTTAAGACAATAAAAAAGATATTTTAGGAATTATTCTTGAAGAAACATTCGATTTTTCATGCATTCTTCACTGCAATAGTTTATTCTGTAATATTTGAAATACTATTTGTTTCTGATTTTGCCTTCTTAAAATAAAGCCATTTAATAAAGGAGCATTACTTTATCAGGTACTTGTATGATTCTGGAAGTTGGAGAAAATGTAAAGGTGAGTTTCCCAAACCCATTGTCAAGTCCAGGCCAAAACCCCATTGAAAATGCTGGCACATGTTTGTGGTCTCATCTATTAGTGATTGCGGAAGATTGATTTCAGCACATGAAAATATTCCTTCAAGTTAATTTTCTCTTCCTTCATCATAGCCTTGGTACCTTTATAATTTTATGATGTGTTTTACTCCTGCTATTGGAGAGTCTGCTGCTTTGTGCTTCAGTTTCTCCACCCTATAAATTAGTCTAATAGATCTTGCAACTTAGAGGGAACTGTACATTTTTGCTCAGACTCAGAGCTTTCTGACTGAGGAGGGTTTATCAAAGCGTAATGACGTGCAAGTGACAATTTAAGTTAATTAAATTCAGTGACATTAAACTAACCATAAAACTCCCAATGTGTACCAAATGACTCATTTCCAACAAGCCCTTCTTAATATTATGAAATTGTTAAGGGTTATGATTTCATTACATATTATTCCAAACAATCTTGAGACAAAAATTGAGAGGATCTTTTTTTTTTCTGCAAAAGAAGACTGCTTTGCTGTCATGGTTATTTTTACTTAGTCTATCTCATACAAGACATTTCTGAAGTCTTATTTTGTTTCTTTACTTATCACAATGGAATGAGAGAATTTCTCAACTCGTTCTAAATGGAATTAGAGACGCTATTAGAGATGCAAAAGGAAACAGAGGAGGGGGGATCTTTCAAAGGGTGACACTAATTGTTGATGGGAAAGTGTAGTAAAAGTTACATGGCTGGAGGACACGTAAGTGGGTGTCCTTCCTGGGGCTGACCTTGGCATATACACACCCTTTGCATTATCAATATCACTTCCAGGAATTTATCCACTGGAAATAATTGGGAAAAAATGGAATAAATGAGAGAACACCACAGTGTTCTTTCAAGTATTATTTATAATAGAAAATGAACTCCAAACAAACCTAAAAACAAACTAAATTTCCAACGATGGGGTATGAAATACTATATAGCCATTAAAAATAATTGTATAGCTTTATATAGTCACTGGAGAGAGTTTAAAGCATTGCTTAAGGTAGATTACAGAACAGTATGCACGCTGTGAGTGTATTGTAATTACACATGTATGTAAAGTTTCATAAAGATAAACAGTGAAATTTTAACAGGGGTTTTCTCTAGGTGGTACATCTATGGAATTATTTTCCCCCTGTTTGCTTATCTGTACTTGCTAATTTTGCTCAAATGATCATAGGTTTCCTATGTAATTTGAAGGCAGAAATTTTTTTTCTAATTCTGCATTCTTCATGTGTATTACCTAAAACCTACTGCAGTCTTCCTAGATGACTATACAAACTGCAAAAATCACATAAAAAGATAGACAGGTAGAATGGAAAATTGCTCCCAAACAATAGTATACTGCCATCCTGCTACTCATACAACCCTATCTTATTTAAGAACATTCATGTTGGGAAAACGTGTGCTAAAATATTTGAAAATGAAAAGACTTTATAAATTTTGAATAAGCATTTTATTTTTTAATTAAAATTTTACTGTAAACCTCATTTCCTAAGAGGAGTATAGTGAGCCCATGTCTTAATCCATTCAGGTCACTATACAAAATACCATTAACTGGGCAGCTTATAAAAAACAGAAATTTATTTCTGAAGTTCTGGAGCCTGGGAAGTTCAAGATCAAGGTGCTGGCAGATTTGATGTCTAGGGAAGGCCTGTTTTATGATTCATAGACGGTGCCTTCTTGCCATGTTCTCACATGGTAAGAAAGGGAGAATGAGCTCCCTTGGGCCCATTTTATAAGGACACTAATCCCAAGATTAGCTCTGCCTCAAGATCTAATCACCTCCCCCAAGGCCTCACCTCCTAATACCATCACCATGGAGTAAGGATTTCAAAGTATGAGTCTGGGGGACACAAATATTCAGATCACAGTAGCCCAGCTCATTTTAAACTAGAGAACAAGACTCATTGATCTTGGTGCTGCTCCCAAACCCTTTGGGCTTAGACTGGAAAATTGCAGTTGCTACAAAAACATATTAAATGTTCATGGATGTGCAGGTGACAATGGCTTGGCCACTCCATTTGTATTTCCATTTGTTCCAGGGTCCAGGATGAAGCAGCAGCACCTGGGGTGTGCTTTTCTCATGGCACATGCCTGGATACAGAACTCAAGTCAAATCACACAAGGACATTTATAACTTCTTCTTACTTCCATGGGTCAAACCATGTCATAGTCAAACCTGAAGTCAGTGAATCCGGAAAGAATATTCTGTCCCAGAGAAAAGGGAAAGTGGTTGAATATTGTATAAACAGTACTCTTAATTATCACTATAAATGAACAGTGACTGGTA
The DNA here is from genome assembly GCA_963574575.1 of Galagoides demidoff. NCBI lineage: Eukaryota > Metazoa > Chordata > Mammalia > Primates > Galagidae > Galagoides > Galagoides demidoff. The sequence continues at coordinate 10,327 of CAUYQV010164894.1, forward strand.
AGTAACCTACAAGCCATTATGTTAAAAAAAACATTTAAAAGGAGCTTTAATTTTGGTGTTGACAGAAACCTTAAGTCAGTTCTTAGATGGGCTTTTCCATGTTCTGTTTTGGCTTTAACTAACTACTGAAGTAAACCATTTGTCTGTGTGTGAGCCACTATATTATGGTAACGGACATTCTTTGTGAACCAATGTAACTATTACAGACTGAATGTTTATGTCCCTCCAAAATTCATATCTTGAAATTTTAATCCCCAATGTGGTAGTATTAGGAGGTGGAGTCTCTAAGAAGTAATTAGACATAAGGGCAGAGCCTTCATGAGAGGGATTAGTGCCTTTATCAAAGGGACCAGCTTTTATCGAAGCTCTCCCAACTTCTTTTTTTAAGTATCAATTTTTTAATTTTTTTTAAGAGACAGGACCTGACTCTGACACTGAAGCTGGAATGCACTGTCCAGATCATCACTCACTACAGTGACAAACTCTTCCACTCAAGGAATCCTCCTACCTCAGCTTCCCGTGTAGCTGAGACTGCAGGGTGCCTGACACACACCAGGCTTCAAACTCTTTCCATCATGTGGGAATACAAAGAGAAGGTGAGTTTTCAGCCCAGGAGAGGGCCCTCTTACTAGAACCTGACCAGGTTGGCACCTTGATCCTGCATTTTCAGCATCTAGAACTGTAAGTAATAGATTTCTGTTCAAGTCAGCAACCTACCCTATGGCACTTTGTTATAGAAGCCTGAACTAAGACAACAGCTTCCAATTGGACAACTTCAGAGCAAGCCTACCCCCAAGAATAACCAAAATCAGTCGAATAATTCTTTAAAAAGAATAGCTGGCTTAAGATAAAACAGATGGTAGTCATAACAAGATGTTCTTCCTCTGTGACCTGGGAGGGCTCCTCCCATAACTGAAAGGAAAAACCAGAAAACAAACAAACCCACAAGTTTAAAAGTCCTTTCATTGTGTCTAGGTTTAGAATCCAGAGCATCCCTGGAAACATGCCATGATCCCTCTTGGAGAGAGCTCCACTACAGCCTCATGGCACCTGCCACATAAAACCCTGAAACACATCCCGGTTCATTCTCCTCCATCCACCTGCCAGGGTTTCCTGACCACCATTCTCACTTACTTCCTTTGTCCCCAGTGGTGAGTGGGTTATGGGTTACATTGCATCATGCATAACACAAGGGAAAGGATGATGTATTTTCTTGACATCTATTTGAATATGCCCAATGTCACAGATGAGAGGAGGTAGAAGAAAGGGAATACGAATGAGTGATGAGGAGAACTAACCTGTGTCATGAGACAATCACCACAGCAGCAACTTTGGACTGATTCCGGTAAACATGACACAATTGTAGAGGGCAGGAGAAGACAATCTGCATCAACTTGAATTCCTGCCAAGAAGAATTTGTGCTTGAGGAAAGAATACTATGTAACAATAAATTAAAGCCTAAGGTGCAGAATGAGAGGAAGTGAAGGGAGTCCTGCCAATTTTGCTGAAACCAATCCTTTCGGAGGTTCCTTCCTTCTTGTTTCTATTCATGTGTAACACAGGGTGGTAATGCTCCGAGTCATTATGAGTAAAATGAATAGTCAAGGTATTTAAGTAGAGGGTGGAAGGTAAAGCATTAAAGGGTTTCCCCCAATGCCCTACCCCAAACTGAGAAGACAAAAGCTCCTTACCTTCCTGTCCAAGCCATTTCAAAGCTTCCTTTGTTTTGTTACCAAATACCAGAATGTAAAACAAATTAATCCAAGTGCCCATCAACTCATAGATCGATTAATAAACTGTGATATATGTACACTATGGAATACTATTCAGCCATAAAAAGATGGAGACTTTACATCTTTTGTATTAACCTGGATGGAGTTGAAGAACATTTTTCTTAGTACAAGTATCACAAGAATGGAAAAGCCAGTATCAAATGTACTCAATACTAATATGAGACCAATATATTAACAACTATACACCCACATATGAGAAAAAAACAATGAAAGTCATAGAGAAGAAGGGGGAAGAGGGGATGGGGAGTATGAGTGGTAAGCTCTCACCTGATAGGCACAATGTAGGGGTATATACTCCTTAGGTGAAGGGCTCAACTACAACTTGAACTTTACCCAACAATGTAACCTAATCCTTCGTAACCTCGTATTAATCTGAAATAAAAAAGAAAATCCTGTTCTGATATGTTCGGTTATTTTTGCCTAATATATTTCTATCAAATAAAGATCAGAATTTATCAGAATAACATAATTTTTAAAAGAAAAGAGATTTTTGGCAAAATTCAATAAATAAAAGAAGAAACAGAACATTTGTTTTAGATGATTCGAATCTCCTACATGTACATTAGAGCTATGTGGTATCTACTACAAAAGCAGGGACTTTGTGCATTTAGAAGTTATGATGTTTTTGAAGATTTAATTCTAGACTGGAATAAAGGAGCCAACTCTTTAATGTTTAAGATGAAAATAAATAGAGAGATGCAAAAAATAATAAGTAACACAAGAGTTTGGGGATCAAATTTCCTGCTGAAATTCAGCTTTTAAAATAATCAAGTATTAATTAGGTTTTAATTATTAAATAAGCTTAACATTATAAAAATACTGTTAAAACAGCCACCATATTTTTTTTATCCATAGGCGCACATAATCTTGCTTGATCTTTCTGCAAGTATTCAACACAGCTGACTAAACCTTCCTTCTTGAAATATCACTTTCTTTGCTCTAGAATTACTCAACTATTTTCCTAACTAGAAGTTAGCTGTTGATAGCTCTTCCTCCTCAAAAAGACCTCTTAATGCTATATAATTCCTGGGAGATGAAAATGGGCTTTCACCCCATCATACTATAGTATTAAATACCACCTAAATGCTAACAGCTCCAAGTATATCATCATAAACAGATCTAGTTTCTTAGTTTCCTACGTGTATACTCAATTACTCAACTCTTCTGCTCATTTTCTTTGCCAAGATCTCAACTTCATGTCCAAAATAGATTTTTAAGTTTCCTTCCTGAATTCCCAGACATCCCAAATAGACGAATGACATCAATGGTTTAAGAAAGTTATACGGAGATTGTCATTAATATTTTTATCGCTATTCACAAGCCACTAGTAAATTTTGTTTTTCCTATCTCCAAGATATAGCTCAATCTGTCTACTTTTCCCCATCTCCCCAGTTTTAAATCAAGTCTAAGCCACTCTGACCTGGATAAGTGCAATAGTCTCCACAGTGGTTTCTTTTCTTTTATTCTTGATGTGTTTCGAGCCATTTAACCACATAGCACAAGAGTGGTGTTACAATGTCAATAGGTCACTTTTCTGCTGCACAAGCTTCAGTGGCTTCCAATAGAAATAAAAAGATAAATTCTGAAGGTCTTGCATGGCCTGGCCCCTCAGTTTCCCCACTCTCCTCTTACTCACTATATCCCAAACACTTTGGTCTTTCTTTACTTCTGTGATAGCATTAAATTCCTTCCCACTTCTGGGTTTCTGTTCCTGCTGTTTCCGCCTCAAATGTTCTTCCCTAATCTTTCCTTGGGTAACTCTGATTCTTCTTTCACCTTCTCAGAGAGGTTACCACATTGCATCCAGCTTAGGGCCTCCTGTTATTATGAACACCCATACTTCATAGCATGGGTCATAGTTTGTAACTTGTTTAAAATCTTTCCACCTCATCACACTGTGAGGTTGAGATGTCAGGAACCCATTTCTCTTTTTTATGGCTGTATCCCCAGCGTCTATTATAGTGCCTGGCCTGGAGTAAACTTTTAATATTGTGTATGTGATTAATTACAATAACACTTGTATGTGATTTCACGTTTTGACTTTTTTTCAATTGAGCTGGTTTCATAAATATTTATTATTTATAAAAGATACATAATATTTCATCAAATAAATATGACAAAATATACTTATTTCCCCATTATCTGAAGAGGGCTATCCATTTTCGTTATTAAAACTGTTATAATACAGTTGTTTCTTGTTTTTTCTAAAGTATAACCTTGAGAAAACTCACAGATGTAGGGTTTACAGGATTACAATTTCTAAATATGTTTCCCCTTAAGATCATCAATTTTTTTGGAAGTATTATAAGAAGTTATAGTATCCCAAAATGACTAATCTTGGACAGATTGGCCATGCTTTTAAAACAATACTTACCAAAGAAAACGTGCATATTCTGCCTGAATTGCAGGTCCTGCCACAGAGATTTTCCACGTGAGTTATATATTTCATTTAATGAGTCACAACTTTATTGACACCAGCAAAGTCTAATTTCTTGTAAGTCCTAAGAACATTTCCCGTTATAATTTCTGTGTATTCAAATGATAATGACGCCAGGATGACTGTTGGGAAAATATGTTTATTGTAAATATGACATCATATGTCTAATCTAGAGTCAAAATTTTTAATTGATTCATATCAATTAAAAACAGGGAAATGACTTGTTCTTTTCAGTCGTAACCACAAACTCATTGCCTTTACTCAGGGAGGCATTATAAAACTTGAATTATCAACATTGTGATCACTTTTCAAAACGATTTCTTTATCAAGAAAAAAATGCTAGGAACTCAAAAAGGTTTTTAAATACTTTGTTAAAGAAAAAAAATGAATATATTAACTTTTGGGTGGGAACAGACCTGGAACAAAAAGTGGGCAGAGAGTTCGTACTTTTGGAGTCCACAGCATGCTTAAAGCTGGGCAAACAAACTGTGATTCTACTCCCCACGAGAGGCCTGCTTTGGGGCAGGTGTGATTGGCGAGAGCTGTGAGGGCATGGATTGAGATCTGATCCAGGCCACGTAGCCTCTGAAAAACTAGGGCAGTTCCACACCCACAGAGTATCAGGGCTTTTCTAGGATGGACATAACACGGTCACTGGGTTCCTATACCAGAGTCAAGTTCACCGCCAGGACTGAACTCACCCTTCCAGACCTATTTACTTCACTGATGGAGTTCTTTCTCTCCTCCCTCCCTCTTTTCTTTCCTTTTCAGTAAATAAATAAGCTTTTTTCCAGGGCCTGCCCTGCCAGACACCCTAGTGGATATAAAAAAGGTACAACCAAGGCCTCAGGCAGGACGTTTTAGACCCATACTAGATACTTGTGCAGTGTAAGCAAACCATGGTAAGCGCCAAAAGAAAAACACAGGTAAATGAGTGAGAAAGGCCTCTGGCTGACACAGTGAAGATTTCCACAGAGGAGGCATTTCAGACAGCCTGAAGAAAGATAGGGTAGGATTTAGCTACATAGAGATGAGGCTTGGAAATTGGAGTTAACACAGGGCATCAAGGGCAAAGAAAATTGATTTCACCTTTAAAGTACTTTTTGTCTTTCTCCAGGCTTAGGGAAGTGTTTCTTAAACTTTAATGTGTAAACGAATTACCTGGAGAGCTTGTTAAAGTGCAGATTCTGATTCACTAGGTCTGGGCCAGGCAGGAGAGTCTGCATTGCTAACAAGCTCCTCGGTCATGCTGAAGCTCCCATTCTGAGAAGTGCACTTGGAATAGCAAGGTCATAGGCTTTAGGTTTCCAAGGTAGGGTGATGGCAGAGAGGAATCAGAGGGCCACCACTGGCTGGGCAGGTCTATTTGGACTAAAGAACTTCTAGGGAGAGAACCGCAGGGGCCTCTCTCACTGTTAGTCTTTTGGGAGCAGTAAGGGACCATAACAGAGGAGGAAGAACCGTCCTATGTGATACAGGAGAGCCCTCCATCTCAGACTGCAGACAGACGGCATCGGTCCATCCTTTCTAAACCAGCAGCACAGAAACTCAGGGTGAGATAGTAGCTCTGTGTAGTCACTGACTTGCTTGTGTCCTGACAGAATAAGGGATTCTTTGTTAGCTCAAAGCCTCGCAGATTTTCTGGATCTTGGTGGAGACAGAGTAATTTTACACTAAAAATAGGTCCTTCAAAAATACTGCTGAAATAAGGGAAGCATTAATTAAGATCACTGTGTCTACCGAGCTCTGAACTTTAATACAATCAACCATGTCTGAGTTAAGGTGGGGGTCCTGCTACTGCAGGGGCTGGTTGGAACAATCTTGTTATGTTTTTATTTTTCTGCTGGATATCATTCTTTAAGATTTCTAATTCAAGCAACTCCAGAAATAAGGGAAGAAGAGCCATACTTAGCTATTTATGGTCAAAATCCAGAACTAGTCATTATTAAAAACAAATTTATGGTACAAAAAACATTTCTTAGTAAATCTTGAGTCATAACTTCATCAACACAAATGATGGAATCTCTAAACTAATAACACTAACACTTTCTCATTTCTTTTGGAAATACAGGCAGAGACACTAGGACATATGGACAAGAGAAGGTGAAAATGTTTTAAAAAGCACTTTCTATGTATGTGCAGAAGCTTTTGTGAAAGAAGAAATGCTATATTCCATCTGTGGAGATAAAATAAGATTGCCAGTGGCAAAGGCAGGGCTTCCAGGAAACAGCTTAGATTGGAAATTCAAAACACACTCTGGGTTTCCTCCTTTCATTTTTCTTGAAGTTACCAAGAAGGGTAGTCATCAGTGAAAGCAGCAATACTTATTCAGCATCTTCAGCAGCCCAGGCACTGTGCTAAGTATATGACATGTGTGTTCCCTTTTAATCTTCCAATTAAAACCGTAAGTAGATAGTAATATGCATATTTTAGAGATAAGAAATCTGATATGGAAGTTGTAGAATTTGCCTAAGATTGTAAAGCAAGGAGTTGGACTTCTGTTGGAATTCTGTCAATCTTTTCTACCACGGTGTTCTGCTTTTAAACACCAGGCTGTTTGATGTCTCTTGCTGGGGACAGTTTATTTCTTAATGGCAGATGTTCTTCTTAAATGTTAAGTTACATGGAGGAGGCTATAGGGTTAGTGACAGTTTAAATTTAAAGACCTTTAAGATTCCTCCCAACCAGGCAGCACCTGTGGCTCAGTGAGTAGGGCACTGGCCCCATATACCAAGGGTGGCAGGTTCGAACCTGTCCCCAGCCAAACTACAACAAAAAGATAGCCAGGTGTTGTTCTCTAAGGCAAGAGAATCACCTAAGCCCAAGAGCTAGAGGTTTCTGTGAGCTGTGATGTTACAGCACTCTACAGAGGGCAACAAAGTGATACTCTGTCTCTTAAAAAAAAGAAAAGATTCCTCCCAACCTTTATATACTCCTCCACCAAAGTGCTTTTGTACATGCTATTTCCTCTGCCCAAAAGTCTCTTTGCTTTTCTTTTGCCTCTTTAACTGTCCCAGATTTATCTTATACACCTCAGCTTAATCATTATTTCTTCTAAAAAGACTTCCTTTCTTTTATCCACTATTTCTCATACGCACTTTCAACAGCATGACGACCTTTGCTTATCAACCTTATCACTGTTTTACACTTATGTGCATGTTCTCAATAACAGATTTCTTACCTCTAAAATGTCTGTGATGATTCACCTGAATGGTGACAGTTGTCATTGTCACTTGTTGATATGCTCCAGCCTCTGTGCTAGGCATTAAAGACCCTTAAGACTTATTCCCGAAAAAAGAAAAAAAGACTTGTTCCTGGCACTTAAGGAATTAACATTCTAGAAGACTGTGACTAAGATAATATAAAGACTATTATACAACTATTACAGAACAACCAAGTTCAGAATGCAACCAAGGCCTTCTGCAAGACAAAAATTAATTTGTTTTATTTTTTCCAAGGAGCCGTTTCTCCTCCTAGTCTACATCTTATCTATATGCTGGCATATAAAAGCTGAAGCAGCTAAAGTAATATAATTAGAGACGCAGGAAGAAGCTTGGAAAATAACAGAAAACCAATATAGGTGAGAGAGAAGAAAAGAGAACTGTAGTTTGCCCTGTTTCTCAGAAATGTTCTATCTTAAGGAGAACGGTAGTGGGCCAAGCCACACCCACACCCAATGTAATGTCAGTTGTCAATATTTGTCCTGGTTCTTAAAAGCATAGAAGAGGAAGAAACCATATGCTTAAGTAAATAAGGGACAGAATGTTGTACCTTGGCAACTAAGTTGGAAAAGAAGGTGGACCCCAGTTACAAAACAGCTAGAATCATAAAGGATAAAGCCACAGACCAGTGCTAATTGTGCAGGAAACAAAATAAGGTCCCAGGAATACACTCCATAAGCCCGTCTGAATTCTCCATTTCTCCCACACCCCATCATGTCTGTCACTAGAAGTGGTAAGTCTCATTCTGAGTTTACAAAGGCCACAGAGGTGCAGCAGCCACAGATCTATCCCTGGCCTCAGGGGGCTCATTGCTACTGCCAGGGCAGCCATTGCAAAGAAAGCAGAACAAAATTCAAACCTCAAAATCCATAGTTTAAAAGAAAAAGGATGAGGGCGGCACCTGTGGCTCAAATGAGTAAGGCATTGGCCCCATATGCCAGAGGTGGCGGGTTCAAACC
>CAUYQV010164895.1:0-12629 GCA_963574575.1 Galagoides demidoff
TGTAGCCTAATTAGGTAGTTGAAGGAGAATACCTGAATTTCAGTAGAAACCTATTACCTATTATGGGAGCTGTTCAAGGGACTGAAACTCATTTCCTATTATGGTGGTATGGCAGCTGTCTGCCTAAGGTGTCTCAATCAATGGCTTAATGACTGGGCAGCAGGTGTGGGGGAGGCAGCAAGGAGTGGCCCTGCGGTTTAACAGAGCTTATATAGTAAATGACAAAATGGCGCTGGTCTGGCCCTTTCAGAGGCAAGAGAATTGCCTAAGCTCAGGAGTTGCTGTGAGCTGTGACTCCACTACACTCTACAGAGGGCGATAAAGTGAAACTCTGTCTCCAAAAACAAAAAAATAAAAGAAAAGTTGTGTTTGTGTGATGGTCCCATAGGTTTGAATAGGCACAAGGGTCTGTAGCTCAAGAAGAGCTACTATCAAGGGTCACTGGAACTGGGAAATAAGCTTAACCTCTTAACCTTAAAAAAACAACAGAAAGGTGGTCCATTTGAAGTTAAAAGAAAATTTTAAAAAGAAGCCAAAAAGGACAATTGTCACTGTGCCCCAACTCTGCGTAGGTGAAGGGTGCTCTCCTAGTCATGCTCATAGGGTCAGCACCAACATCCTAGGAAGAGCCAGATGTGCTGTCCACTTTTGATGCCCTCTCCTGCTCCTGCTCACCTATCCACTTCCAGCGTATAAATTGATTTCTTAGACTTTCCACCAGTCTAAGTATCTAAGGAGCTGATATAAGTATTAGGATTCTCTTGTCAGATACTCATCATGGCTAATGACTTCTTCAATATACAGTTTACACATCAGTCCTTATGAGTTTGATGTGAATGAATCCTATGTTTAACTAACTCTGAGTGAACATGACTCTGGAATTTCATGTCAAAAGTTAAGATGTGACATGTACCTTGATATAACTACACAAAAAGAGCTGCCTGGGCCGCTAGCCAGCCTTCATCTGACATCTTACTTCTCTTTGACTTTCACAGTGGTTAGTATAATCACACTTTTCTACCTCAATATCATGTTCTAAGCAGAATATTATTTAAGTATAAAAAAGAAAAAAGTGACATAAATTACCAGCTATTATAAAAAAAGGGCCACGTAGTAACTTGCAGTTTGAGGAGTTGAACATCTAACAAAAACAGAAGAGAAAGACAGAGAAGGGACTCTTCAATAGTGAGGCATTTCCCATGACGTGGAGGATAACCTGAACATACATCAACAACTTCAAACATAAAAACATATATAAGAAGGGTGGTGCCTGCGGCTCAGTGAGTAGGGTGTCAGCCCCATATACCGAAGGTGGTGAGTTCAAACCCAGCCCCAGCCAAACTGCAACAACAAAATGTAAAAATAAAATAAATAAATAAAGTTTAAATATATATGTATATATGAATGAAGCCAAATGTATTAGTGCTGCTTGACAATCTTATGGTGAAATGAAGTTTCCTGCTACTTGGAAATATTATCACTACGAATATGCTCCCTCCTTCATAGTGCTCAGATATGTGATTCTAGGATAGGCAGTATTCATCTAGTAGTGTTTTGACAGCAGGAGATAACAGATATTAGGTGAATTTCCTTGAAATGAAATATAAGAATGTGTCCAGACATTATTTTATCAGAGTAGCTCCTAATTTCATGCGCAATCAAGTTGCCCTTGGCAACTCAGGGAATATTAGCTTATCTGCCCGAGCCTGGCATGCACAGTCTAGTCAAGTTTTTGCATGAAATGTGTATTGTCTTGCGGAAAGAGCAGATATCCACATGTTGTTAAAATGCATCAGGTCTAATTGCCAAAGCTGATACAGAGGTTAGCGGAGAAGTAAGCTGAATATTCTCTTTTTAAATTCTAGATAGCTTAAAGATGTGAATTATTATATGAGACTAATTTCTTCTTTTGACTTAACTATTACTCTCCTTTCAAACTAGGTGTGACAACTGATGGTGATAATAGAACAGGGTACCCCAGGAATGGATGAGTGTTATAATCATCAGACTGAATTGCATTTTCAGTAATTTCACTGTCAGTATGATTTTCTCTGCCTATAATGCCAAAGATTTCTGACGCCCATGGGCTGTGAGGAAACCACTGTGCTCAATATTGGTTGGTTAGAAAGAATTTGTGGAAGATTCATGGAGCAAATGGGGAATTTCCAGAAAAAGGCATATTGTAAATGACTGAGACTCTAAAGAAGATAGTCAACATTAATAAAAATGATCTCATTAGAAGGGGAGTAGAAGAAATAGATGGCAGGCTTCATTAGCTCACTTGAAAAATAGTCAGCACGTGCAGAAGAGAACAGTGCTTTGAGAATGCAACTCATAATATTTGGCCCTTTTCGTAATTTTCTTCTGGTTTTATTATGTTTCATTAAAGCTCATAACAAAGAAAAGAAAGGTTTTCCTTGAAATTTAAAACTGGACACAGAATGGTAAAATTTTGCTCTCAAGTACAACTGTATAAGCCCTTTGCATCCCTTTGAAATTTTGGTCATTTTTTACCTTTATTGCTCAGTAAATAAAATGTAGGTTATAGGAAGTACATATTTTGCATCTTATGCAAATTTTATTCAAATGAGATATCCTTGAGGTCCAGTTCTATAAATGAAGAAATAAATTCTTAGTCATGGAAATTTGTTCTTGAGCCTGGATGCATATCAGAAAACCTTGGTAACCTTTTTAAAAAAATACAGTTTTTTGGCCTCATCCTAGATTTACTAAATAATAACCTGTAGTAAGAAGCTTAGAACCTGCATTTTTCAAAAGCATCTGTGAAGAATCTCACCCATTTATCCCTGGCATGCTGACTCGTGCTTGAGACTCAATGATCAAGCTACACTGAAAAATAAAGATTTATTGAGCATCAACAACCAGTTGCTAAATACTTTCAAATACTATCATCATAATTCTTTCTTTTTTAAATTTCAGATTAATATGAGGTTATAAACAATTAGGTTACAATGATTGTATTTGTTAGGTAAAGTCCCTGTTGTAGTTGTGTCCTGCACCCAGAAGGTGTGTCACGTACACTTGCGTTGCGTCCATTAGGCGAGAGCACAGCAACCCCCCTCCGTCATCCCCTATCCCTCCTCCCCACCACTTGATTTTGATTATATTTTCCTTGTGTGAATGTGCAGTTGTTCATCTATTGGTTTCATATTAGTATTGAATACATTGGATACTTGCTTTGCCATTTTTGTGATACTTTACTAAGAAGAATGCGTTTCAACTCTAGCTTAATACAAAATAATTCTAAAACAGAATAATTCTTCTTAATCAAGGACACTGTACTGGGTTAATAGGGTCCATCAGCACTCCTAGCAACGTTCTTATCCAACCAAAACATCACAACATAACCATTTTTGGAAATAAGATTTTTGCAGACATAATTAAACCAAGAAGAGGTTACAGTAGATTAGAATGGGCCCTACACGAAACGACGGGCATATGTATAAGAAGACTAGAGGGTGCACACACGTATAAGAGGAATGACCAGAGAAAAGAAAGCTATGGGAAGACAGAGGCAAAGGTTAGGGAGACACAACTGCAAGCCCAGGAAAGTGGAGGATTGTCCAGAGCCACCGGAAGACAGAAGAAGCAAGAAAGGATTTTTCCAGGGACATTTTAGAGGGAGCAGGGCCCTGCCGACACTTGGATTCCAGACTTCCAGCCTCCATAACTATGAGAGAATACATTTTGGTTGTGTTAAGCCCACGCATTTTATGCAAATTTGTTTTGGCAACCAGAAGAAAACTAGTACAGACCCAGAGACACAAGTAAGTTCATCGGTCCGCCTGAGTCATTGAGGCAGAAGGTGATGAAGCAGATACCAAATTCTGGTCTCATTGATTCCAAAAGTGCAGTGGTTTCTGGTGCAACACTGGCAAAGAGTTCCAGAGCCCAGGATTAAAGCAGATTTGGCCAAAGTGGGGTTCAAGATGGCTTACGTTGGAATCACCTGGGGGCCTTGTTAAAAAATATATAGACATTTCTTTACTCCATTTAGCATTACAAGATCAAAAATCTTTACAGTTATATCTAAAAACCCACTTTAAAAAAAAAACCTCAGAAAATTTGTCATTCCTATTAAAATTTGATACAATTGATCTGGAGAGTTAGGGATCTTTAACATGATATCCATTTACTTTTTCATTAAAATATATTCTGAATGCATTAAACCAATAAATGAAATGATAGCGTCATCGTTATAAAATGAACTTGATGACATCAACACATAATTTGTTATTTAAGAGCTAGAGTCTTGCTATGTTGCCTAGCCTGGACCAAACTTCAGAGCTCAATTGACCCTCCCACCTTAGCTTCCTGAGTAGCTGGGACTATAGGCATGAGCCACCGTGGCTGGCTTCAACATGCACTTTATTTCTCAATATTTTTTAAAATAAAGCTAGGATGAGATGGACAATGTGCTTAATAATTAACATTCACATTATTCTCTCATATTTGAAGCATTGTCACATTCATCATATCATTCATTATTGAATCTCACCCATACATTCAGAAAGGAGGAGCAGATATTATGGTTATTTCTATTTTATAAATGAGAATTCTGAGACTAAAGACTTAAAGAAATTTACTAATCACTTTTTTGTGTGCTTATTGTTAGAGCATTTTTACTGTCCTGACATTGCCAAAAAATTAGCAGGGCATTAAGATGAAAAGAACAAGGGTAGCAGAAGTGCAATCTCACTTATTTTTAAAGGACAAAAGAAAGAAATCTAGCAAAAAAGAATATACAATAATATTTTTTAAATCAAGGAAAGGACAGTAGAAAACAAAGTATGGAGAAGCCAGGGAGACGAGTTCTACATTAAGAGAATACAAAAATCCCCAGACAACACAGACACTCAAGCTCTCGCATGTGAAATTGTTATCAGAGCATATTGAAGATTATTCACTAGCTTCCAAACTTTGTGTATTTTTAGACCTTGATTTTCTTGGAGATTCCAGTCTCTACTAACAACATTAACTAACTGGATTGAGAAGGAAAATTGAACTAGAGAATTTATTTTCCTATCTAGACAATGAAGGACAAGGATAGTGACTATCTTTTTCTAAGTAGTTTCTTGAACATAAAATAGTTCTCTTTTCTTACAAATAAAATATAGCTTCTATTTCTTGATGATGCAGCTGATGCTAAAATATTTTCATGTTGATCAAAATGCTTACTTAGTGGCATTTATGAATATGTGCTTTGACTTGTCTTTGTCTTTAAGAGTGTGAGTGTAATTAAAAGATGCTTGTTCTGTGTGTATGTGGTTACCAAAATTGCCTTCAGAAAGTGAAAATTGGAAGGAAATATTCCAAGTAAAAAAAGATGTTATATAAAAAAAGGTCTTAACAGAAAGGAAAAGTGGGAAAAAATGGAGAGGTAGATAAAGTAAAATGGTAGATGATGAAATGTATTACAGCACAAATAACTCAGTAAAGAACTATTTCCATCTGAATTGAAAATATACTTGGGTCATTTATTCTTTATAATCCAATAACAACATATTTTAAAACCAAGGCAAATTAGAGATGAGACATGATAAATATGAGCTCTCATTCATCAAATATAAATAATGACAAAGCTTTGTTTAAAAAGTTAATGATTACAAAGTTCTTAAGAATCAATATTGGAGACAAATTAAAATCCAAAACAAATACTTATTATGAAACTCAATATATTTGTAACTATATTTCATCTTAAACTTAGATTACAATCTCAGTGGTGAGTAACTCTGTTCTTAATGTGTTTTGGAGTCTATGGTTCTTTTTGTCCTCATTGTACATTAATTCTCAGCACTGGGCAGCATTTGACCAAGGTGAACATTCAGTAGCTGCCTTGCATACCTCAGATGAATTGGTTGTTGCTTCTCTTGTAAGTTCCACCTTCTTGATCTCCTTTACTGATTTTTCCTCTTGAACAAGTATAATACCAAGTGATCCAAAGCTTTCTCCCAAACTCTTTCTTCTTCCTTTACACTTTTTTCCCTGGGAAAATTCATGTTTCTGTTATTTACAATACCGTTTCTGATAACCATGAAATTTATGTCTCTGTTTTCAGAAGAAGTCTTTTTTGAGCTCCATTCTGGTATATGTGTGCCAATATTCTATTTCTACTTGGTTGTGTATTAAGCACTTTGAATGCAACATGACAAAAACATCACCATGGGCTGGGCAGGTGGCTCACACCTGTAATTCCAGCACTCCGGGAGGCCAAGGTAAGTGGTTGTTTGAGCTCAGGAGTTCAAGACCACCCTGAACAAGAGCAAGATCCCATCTTTACTAAAAATAGAAAAACTAGCCAGGCATGGTGGCATGGCAGCTACTTGAAGCTGAGGTAAGAGAATCACTTAACCCCAAGAGTTTGTGGTTGCTATGAGCTGGGCTGATGTCACAGCACTCTACCCCGGGTGACAAAGTGAGATCCAGTTTCAAACAAAGTCACCCTGCATTTTTCCATCCAAATGCATTGCCTAAAGGCTTCTCCAGGAAGTGGTGCCACCATCTTTGAAATTGTACTGAATAGAAACCTGCAGAATTCTTGATTCTTCCCTTTTTGTCACATCCCTAATTCACCCACATGCAAGACCTCCCATTCTTCTCTCATAATATAATCCTAATTCCATTTCTAAAATGCCAGTCATTCTCCTTTCTTCAGGAATGCTACAATCAAGTGTAACTGGTCTGACAGCCTCATAATTACCACTCCTACTGCCCCAACTGCATCCTTCACATGTAAGTCAGAGTGAACCAAATCACATTACCCCCAAATATAAATAAGTATATTTAGTTTACAAAATATTTGATTGATTAATGATTATATATATTTATAAGAAAAACATGATTTTTTTATCTATATTAGGTACATGAAATCAAGTTAATTAACATATCTGTCACTTTACCAACTCACCATTTTCTTAGAAGTTACTATTCCCTATTGGATATAATATCTTGATAATATAGCTGTATCTCTGATATCAGCTGCCTCTGCTCTACCCTTTCTTACAATCATTGGTTTACACTTAATTTTTTTTCTTTTGCTAAACACTTGAACCTTATTTCTATTTTTTGATGTTTTTACTTTCTGTTCCTTTTTCTTAGAACTCTCCATTTTCCTATCATTCCATTTCTTCTCCCTTTTCATCATTTATGCCTCAACTCAAATAAAATTTCCTGAGAAAAATTTTCACCAGCTGCCTAGATAAAACAAGCCCCTTTCAGTCACTCTCTCAATATAAAACTATGTTATCTTCTATAAAGGATTTATCAATATTTGATATTATCCAATTTAGTGCTTCATTTTAGTTTTTTTTTTTTCCCCTCACTGTTGGTTGACCTTAAGTTCTTTAAGGACAAGGGTTCTGCCTAGTTCCTAGCTACTTTGCAATATCCAGTACAGTTTGTCACACAAAAGGTTCTCTATAAATAACTTTTGACTGACTTACTCCAGGACAAATTTACTGTATTTTTAAACAGCATAGAACAGATACAGAAACACGGGTTCTGTTTATGTTTTCATTGGCATTGCATTAAATGTATAAATTTGCTTAGGAAGAAATGTCATTGTTTACATTTACCTTTATTCCTCCCATGCAGGAATTAGAATTGTTTCTAAGGTATATTTATTCAAGTGCTCTTATTTTTTTCCATAAATCTTTGGGCTCC
This sequence comes from Galagoides demidoff, assembly GCA_963574575.1. Lineage (NCBI taxonomy): Eukaryota > Metazoa > Chordata > Mammalia > Primates > Galagidae > Galagoides > Galagoides demidoff. The sequence goes on from CAUYQV010164895.1 coordinate 7,684, forward strand.
TTTGTATTCAAGTTTGGCATATTTCATATTATCTTGTATTTCATTGTTGTAAATGAAGACATTTTTACTGCACTATTTATCTAAGTAGCTAACAAGAATATCATTATTCCTCCATCAATTACACTCAAGGTAAATTTTACTTTAAAGGGCAGCATTCTTCCTCTGTTTGTATTTTTTTTTATTTTTTAGAATCAGGTGAGGTAATGTAGGTAAAGCTGTTTTATAAAACATGAAAGGCTATTTGAATGGAAGATCAGATAATGGCTATGAACTAGGACTGATGGTATTTTATTATATCTGTGCCATCTGTAAATGGTGATATTTTTGTCATTTCTTCAAAAAACATGTCCCATTCTGTACTTTATTTTGATAATATGCATTTTATATATTATATTAATTAGTAGTGCTGGTAGAAAAGAAAAAAACATTCTCCAATCTGGACCTGCGCTCATTCAGTTCTCTTGGTATGGAATTCTTTGCCCTCCTTATAATGTCAAACCTCCTTCCTCTAACAGAAGCTCTTTTTAAGCCTTCCCCAACTCTCACTCTTCTTTAACTGGACTTACGCCAGCTACCGTTCACCTTGCCTCTACTACACTCATAAGTAGAGTAGTCAATGTTTGCCTCCACGGAAACTTATAACAACATAGCCAAAACTCACAAAGGACATATAGTCATACTTATGCCTATATGTTTCATTTTTTATTTTTATTTTTTTACAGTTTTGGCAGGGGCCAGGTTTGAACCCGCCACCTCCGGTATATGTGGCTGGCGCCCTACTCCTTTGAGCCACAGGCACTCCCACAATATTAGAGATTCTATACATTTTACATGATCTAATTTGTGTAATTTTCACAAAAATCCCATGACATATTCTTTACTTTCCATCATACAAATGAAGAGATTCCAGCAGAGTGAGGAATTACTTGCTCCATGTCACACTTCTAGGAAGCAGCCAATGAAAGGAGTAGTTTGTTCTCTTACCCTGCCAATTTCTCAATATGACTCAATAGAGTAATGATACTTCATAAAATAAAAATAACAAGCCACCTTACTAGAAGCCTAACATTCAGAATGGTGGCAATGATCTTAGCCCAATCTCTGGGGGGTCATTCATTAATTTATTCAGAACCTTTTGTGAATTCACCACATGGTAAGTGTTGTACGTGGCGCCCATGATTCAAAGATGAGGTAGAACAAGTCAGTGGGTTTGCTAGTTTGGTCATGACAAAGAGGATGGGAAGAAGTGCTTGGGGTGACGCAGAATCAGATCACTGCTAAAATGTATATTTCTATGACAGTTAATACACTGGAAAATAAGAAATGGAGAATAATCACAATAGAAAAATAACTCAGAAGCCAGGCAAGAGAGATGAATGAAATAGGAGAGCCCTTTTAACCTGGAAAAGAAAGAAGACTGAAGAGTTATCTAGGTAACTGGGGGGGTTTTTCGTTTTTGAGACTCTGTCACTCTAGGTACAGTGCTGAGGCATCATCATAACTCACAACAACCTCAAACTCTTGGGCTTGAGCAATCCTCCTCTATGTAGCTGGGACTACAGGAAAACATCACTATGTCCTACCAGTATTTCTATTTTTAGTAGAGATAAGGTCTTGCTCTAGCTCAGGCTGGTCTCGAACCTCCGAGCTCAGGGATCCACCCCTCAGAGTGCTAGGATTACAAGCATGAGCAGCAGTGTCTGGCCAGTTATACAGGTAACCAGGTAACACTGGAAGGCAGAACTAGTTCTACAGGGAAAAAAGATGGAGTAACAGAATTAGACTCAGCGTAAAGAACAACTAATTATCCCAACTGTCTAAATTTCAAAAAGCTACTGAACATATTAAATTTCCCCTTGTTGAGATGATTAAACCTGGAATGAGCACGGCCCTTCTTACTACTCAGAGGCCTTGTAGAAATTCTTTCCTGTATCTGATTAGAAGGCTCAACTCTGGTAGATGACTCTTTGGTCCATTCTGAATCTAAATCTATTTGGCTCTAAGGAGGATGGAGAACAACATGATATACTGTCAGAAACAGTTTGAGGTCTGGAATTTACTGTTTCATGGATGCTAGCAGGAAAAAAAAAAAAAGCAACAGCCAAATACTCACACTTGTTAGCCTCAATTCCCTATGTCCCTTAAGTCCGAAGGGGAAGGCAAGAAGAACCCACAACAGATGTTTACATTGCTGGAAAGTTATGCTGAGATGGGGGGAGTTTCCAATTTCACAGTATTCGAAAGCAAACTGACTCTAGTCCAGAGGGAGACATTATCCCATCCTTCTAGGTTGCTTGCTGTCCATACAACCCTGAGAGATAGCTCAGGTGGTTAAGTAAGGCCCTGCTTTCTTGGAATACTCAGAAAGACTATGCAGGGCTTATGGTATATTGTTCCCTTCAACAAAGGCTACAAAGCCATTGAATACTTGGATTCCTAAGCCATGCCAGAGTCTGTGATTACCAAAGAAAGCAGGTAACAAGGAGAAAAGATATTTCAATGACATAAGTCCTATTTAAAACAATCTCCGAACAGTGAGAAATAGATGAGATAAAAACAGTTTGCTTCTAAACCTATTGAATCCAGATGGAAGTTACATATGTCACCAACCTTCTTGTTTGTATGCCAAAAGAACTAACCTATTTGGTACAGGCTTATTTATAAGGTTTCTAATGGCAAGAAGCACCTATTTTTCAAGTTCAGAATTGCTCAAATCAGCTCTTTCCCATGCAGGAATTTTCATTAGATTAAAAAAAAAAAAGAGTATAGGAAAAAACTCAGACTTTTAACTGCTTTCAAGAAGATAAAGATTTCTGTTCAAGTTACAGGAGTAGATGAATCAACATTGCCACCTAGTGGAAACATTTATTTATTCAACAACATAAAATTACATTTTCTGCAGCTCTATCCCCTTTTTTCTTGTGTTTTTGTCAGCAAAGATAAGCTGATTAAAAACCTGGTTTGATCAGTCTGTTTTAAAAAATTATAATACACTTTTTTCCCTTTTTATAAATTTATTTTTATGAACAAATTGTTCATAATGCACATTAGGAACAATTTCTAAAATAGATGAATTTTAAGGGATGTTGATTTTAAGGTTACAAAAATGAAGAACTCTGCAATTTCTAAAAAATTATGTGATAAGATCCAAAGTTAAAACAGAATTTGAGGTCAAGGAAATAAAGACTTTTTTAACACTGATTGCTCTGAAATGGATATATCATAGTGCCTCCATAAATTACCATAATTATGAATCATAAACAGATTTGCAAGGTCCTTATGACTTCTTACAATTAAAATTCTTAAGAACAGAAGCTGGAAATAAGCAAAAGCATTGGAAAAACAACTACTAGCCCCGGGCACAGTGGTTCACTCCTGTAATCACTCTGGGAAGCCGACTTGGGTGGACTGACTGCTTGAGCTCACAACGTTTAAGACCAACCTGAGCAAGAGAGACCTTGTCTCTGCTAAAAATGGAAAAAAAAACTGAGGCAAAAGAATCACTTGAGCCATACTTGGAGGTTGCCGTGAACTAAGACACCACCACACTCTATGCAGGGCGAGACTCTGCCTCAAAAAATTTTCACATTTTACATACAGAATAGTTGCATGCAATTCAGTTTTTTGTCTTAAAAAATATGGGAAATATGTTATAGTCCAGTCACTAGGTATCTTGCAAAAAACCAATACACATACCACAAAAATAAAGACTACTTGTAGAATTAGATTTCTTATAGTTCTTATAATCTTACTGGTATCTTGGTCAAATTCCTCAGGCAAATTAAAAAGAGAGGAAATGGAAGAACCAGAGAAATTAAAATGAATTTGAGGATATTTCCAGAGATTCTTCCCATTCTTTTTTCTCTGGAGGGAAGCAGTATAACCTGGAGGCTAACATCACCAGCTTTGAAATAATGCTTGGGATAAACTTTGAAATTACACAAAATTGTGTTTGCTTGGTTTTTTCTTTCATAAATCAAAATGGGTCAAATATTGACAGACACATATGGCTCAACTCACATTAAAATCGTAACTCCATGTACCTCTAGAGCATTCCTAGTTGATTTACCTCATAACCCTCATAACTCATATTTGCAGTGAGGATTATAACATATACCCAGGTAGGTGGAAGTGAGAGGCCAGTTCAGGAAGGATCAGGTGGAACTTGGTAACTACCCAACCTGCAGTGAGCATGCAGTGAATGGCTGCTAGAACTGATGGCTAATTTTTCAAAATATATTTTGGCTACAACAAAAGAGGACCTAACTAGTTAACTGTCAACTATTTTAAAATTGCTGAGTGTCAAATAAGAAAAATTTCTCTCTGTGTTTGACTGTGTGTTAACTCCTTTCTGTCTCTTAGAGTTTCTCCCTAACCTTTATATGCACTTTCACCATTTAAATACCTACCCTTTCAAATTTATTTTTCCGCCTAATAAGATAAGACATAATCACTCTCTTTCACTGAAGAATGAGTTGCCATTTCGTAGTTGCTTCTGTTCATCTGGTCTTCTTTGATTTAGCCCCAGACAAGGTAACAGGTTATATTAAAAATTACTGCTGCTTTTAACATTCTACCACCCTGTACTTCTCTTTGTCTTAGTATCTTAGCTCTACTCTGTATGTTTAAACCACAGAAAAAGTTGAATCCTAATGCTTACACACACACACTCATCATTTTCATAAGATCTTTCTATAGAAAATTATTTCTGGCTCGGCACCTGTGGCTCAATCGGCTAAGGCGCCAGCCACATACACCTAAGGTGGCGGGTTCGAATCCCCAGTCTGGGCCGCCAAACGACAATGATGGCTGCAACCAAAAAATGGCCGGGCGTTGTGACAGGCGCCTGTGGTCCCAGCTACTTGGGAGGCGGAGGCAGGAGACTCGCTTGAGCCCAGGAGTTGAAGGTTGCTATGAGCTGTGATGCCATGGTACTCTACCCAGGG
>CAUYQV010164897.1:0-19021 GCA_963574575.1 Galagoides demidoff
CCCCATGCACCCGCTCTGCCCCCACTCCACCCCCCCCCCCCGCCAAGGGGTCCGGCCATACAGAAGTTAAAAACGGGTCACCCAAATTTAGATGCAAACATAAAAGTAGGTAAAAATGGGAAGCTTATGGATCTTACACAACAATACAATCAATGTAATTCAAATTAATATCAATTAAACAGAACAAGGGATGGATGCTGGCAGTATGGATGTGGAATAGGCTGTTATATCATATTCATATTTTTGAGAGGAGGGTGCCTTGATGTTATTTGTCACAATTATGATGAGCTGATAAACCTGATTTTCTTTTTTTGTGTGTTTTCCATTTAGAAATACCAATAACTACCACCTGGACTCTTCAAGATAATTTCGATAAGCATCAGACAATGTCACAAAGTATTATTGACCATTTCTCTGGGCTTAGAGATGGGGCCGGAACTGCCGTAGTCACTTCATCAGAGTATGTCCCAAGTCTTGATAAACTAATATGTGGCTGTGAAGATGGGACAATTATCATTACACAGGCCTTGAATGCTGTGAAAGCAGGACTTCTAGAAGGCGATTCTTTATTAAAAGGTCATTGAATTTTCTTTGACCCAATTTATTTAATTTAGCCAAGCTGCAATTTTGGCACGCTGCACTAAAGAAGATTCAGAGGCCCAAAGATTGTACTGGCTTTTGCTGATAAATTTGTACACTTTTTAACATTAAAGTAAAAGAGTATGGTTTAAAAAAAGAAAAGAAAACTCAACAGAAGGTTTTACAATAAGAAATAAGTTTCTCTCTTTACTTGATTTTCCAGTTACCTTCACCAAAGTCAACTGTTAGTAATGGTTTCTTTACACCCTTCTTGAAATTTTCTGTATATATACAAGCACATAGCAGCATAGCAATAGGCAGTCTTTTAACTACATTGTACCAGTAGAAGCACACTGTACACACTTTACTAAAATGTCCTTAAACAATTTTTTTTTTTTTTTTGCAGTTTTTGGCTGGGGCTAGATTTGAACCTGCCACCTCCGGCATATGGGGCCAGCGCCCTATTCCTTTGAGCCACAGGCGCCGCCCTAACAAATTGTGATAAAATATTTTGGAAATCATTCTTTATGAACTCATTTTAAATGATGAATAATAATTAAATTTTATTTTTGAAATGTCTACGATAATAGGTATGTAATTTTTCTAGTCTTTAGTCACTATGGGTAATGCAGAATTGATGATTTTTATACATACATATGTAGGTAGATGTGGGTACAGCTCTAGTATTAATTCTAAGGAGGAGAATTACTAAATTAACATTTGTATTTTTAATTTTGAAAATGTATCAAAAGTCTTCTATAAAGAGACTTTTCATCAATATCATTTCTACTAATAGCTTATGAAAATGCCTTTTCTTTCTTTTTTTTAAATTAAATCATATGAAAATGCCTTTTCTCCCAAAATTTTGCCCACTTTTTTTTTTTTTTTTTTGAGCCAGAGTTTCACTTAAGTTGCCCCAGGGTATAGGTCTATGGCTTCAGCCTATCTCACAGCAACCTCAAACTCCTGGGCTCAAGCAATCCTTCTGCCCCAGTCTCCACAGTAGCTGGGACTATAGGTGCCCACCACACCTCACTAATTTTTCTATTTTTAGAAGAGACAGGGTCTTGTTCTTGCTTAGGCTGCTCTTGGACTCCTGAGCTCCAGCAATTCTCCCGCCTCAGCCTCCCAGAGTACAAGGATTTAAAATGTGAGCCATTACACTCTGCCTATTGCTATTTTTAAATCTTTGACAATCAGGAGATAAATAGTATCTTCCTGTCTTAATTTTTGTTTCTTTGTTATTGAAATGAATGTGAGTTCTTATACATCTTTGTGCAGTACAACAACAAATAAAGACCGTTATGCAGTAAAATTGCCTTGTGTGAGGGAATGGGAGTAATTGGATTTTAGGATTTGTGGAAAAAATTTGTATACCATTTTTAAAAATTATATCAGGGCCATTCTTATTAGAAAGTAAGGTCCTTAAGAGTAAAAACTAAAATATCATTTAAAAAAAAATATCTTAAACTACTTACTATTGTTCTCAGCTGACTTTGGCTACTTAGTAAAAGTCACTGGCTTGTGCTTCAGTGAGCTAATGGCAATGAACTCAGGAGAGACGCTGGTGTATAGATAAGTGACTACTGTTAAAAGTTTGCTAAAACTTGGGTGGCACCTGTGGCTCAAAGGAGTAGGGTGCTGGCCCCCAGTGTTGGAGGTGGCAGGTTCAACCCCAGCCCTAGCCAAAAAACTGGGAAAAAAAAAGTTTGCTAAAACTAAGACATAGCACGTTTAATCTAGGATGATTTTTCCTAATATTCACAAAACACACAGGAAAATACATTTGACTTGTAGCATGACAGTTAACACGTCTACAGTTTGTTAGGAGATAGAGTGAGGCTGTGTCTGATTATATTTTAGACATATCTAACGTCTAATAATTCTTTGGGATTTAATTTCAGTTTGAATAAAGAGGGTTTGTGGTTTATGGTCCTCTCCACTTCAGGAGAGTGTAGCTAATAATGAAGGAAGAAGCAGTGTGGTTAGTGGGAAAAGTAACCTACTAAGACAGAAATGTGCCAGGAGTGCTGTATTTTAATACAGCCGCCATTGGAGGTAGCTGTGTGCCTGGCAAGGGCCAAACAGAGTGGTAAGAAACACAGGCATGCTCATGTTTATTCCACATAATAATTGTAGCTGAAGTTATATCATCCCAGATTTTCAGATGTAGCATCTGTGGTTTAAAGGGGAAAGGAACCTTGTCCATGGTGACACACTTAGGAAGTGATAGACTCAGGGAAACAAAAGCAGACCTGTTTAACAGCAAAGCTATCTTCCTGGACATTATCCCTTGCCTTTCCACAGCTGGGTGCTTTACCTCCCTGAACGTCAGATGCTTTACCTGTAAAGGATTCAGACAGAGCTAGGTCATCTCTAACATCTTCCAAAGCAAAACTATCTTATGAAACTGCTTTCTTTTATATTGGACATAGTGAGACTAATTAATGTAAAGAACATCAGTGATATTCTGAACTTATTTTGTGAAGGCAAAATGTATGAATTATTCATGCTGTTAGAACAGTGTTTATTATTTCATGGCACTGGAGTTGCTAACTGACTAACGTCCTTTAGAATTAACAGGCTTTGAGTAACCTCCTGTGCTTCCTCAAAAGCATGGTCTGGCTTCTGATGAGGCCCTTGCCTTCTGAGATGGGCTAAAGGTCATTCGTTAATTTTCTTAGCCAAGCTCCCATATGCAATTTCTTCACGTTAAATATTTCTAAAAGAAAGTCTCAAAACTATTTCCTGAATAACATTTGTATGATTTGGTATTTGGTTGTTTTACAGATTCCTCCCCCCATAAAGTTCTTAAAGGACATCACCAAAGTGTTACTTCATTACTTTACCCACATGGTCTCTCTTCAAAATTAGACCAAAGTTGGATGGTGTCTGGGGATCAAGACTCGTGTGTTATCTGGTGGGATATCTTCACTGAAGAAATTCTGCATAAATTCTTTTTGGAAGCTGGTCCAGTGACAAGTCTTTTGATGTCACCAGAGAAGTTCAGAGTAAGTTAAGACAAAAATTTAGAAGTTATATAACGTTACTGGAACACAATGAAACGTGAAAAAATAATCCATAGTCACCCAGAAAGAAAAAAACAAATTATATGTGCCCACAATACAACTGAAAGATATATCTCTCTACCTATACAGATGTCCATCAAGTTCATGTGCAATTTAAAATAGTTTAACATAGTAAATTGCACACAAACTTGATGGACACCTCGTATTTTTATCTTTCTATATTTTTATATGAATTATATATATGTGTGTGTGTGTGTGTGTGTGTATATATATATATATCTAATTTTTTTTTTTTTTGCAGTTTTTTGGCTGGGGCCGGGTTTGAACCCACCACCTCTGGTATATGGGACCAGCACCCTACTTCTTGAGCCACGGGTGCCACCCTGAATTATATTTTTATTATAACATATTATACAGAAAATTTGGCTCTAAAGTGAAGATTTAATTAATTCTTAGCTTTATAAAAACTACATAATTATTGTTCTTCAAGTACTTATGCTTTTTTCTTTTTTCCCCTAGTTATGTATCTTCACTTTTAATAGAGTTCTGAAAAATAAAAGCAATACATACTCAATGCAAAAACGATATAGGAATCTATAAATTAAAAAATAAATTTTGTCTTTACTTATTTCTGCTTATAATAATATTGATAGTTACATTTCCTTTTCTTAAACAAATTTTTATTTGGTCATTTATTTACTTAACAAATAATGAGTTTAGAAATCTATGAGCATCTACTTTGGCCTCAGAAAAATAATATGGCTTTAGGTATAATTTTCTCATGAAATATCAACTTCAATTCAGTCTTTGTTCAAATATGAACAACCGATTTTTGAGTTTTCTTCTAAATAAAAGCATACAGTTGTGCATGTAACATGATTTTGTAAATTAGTTTGTCTATTAGCTTGTAGAAATATTTCTCAATGATGTTATTAAACATCAGCTCTAAATTAAACTTGCAGAAAATTTACAGTAAGACATAATGAAAACAATACTTTAGCAACACAGATGATTAAACAAAACATGAAACAAAAGTTTTTTATTTTTATTTAAAGCTTCCATCTGGTGATTTGGGTTACCTTGATAAGTCTTTTATTCCTGAGATTTCCCTCCCTTAATTTTTCCATTTTTTTTTTTCAGCTCTAGGACAATAGTCTAAGTCAGTTTCTCTCCTGACCCTGTTTACTCCTGCCAGTCATAGATGATTTAACTCTGAGGGTCAGGACTCAGTCAAACCAAGTCCAATTAAAAGGGAGTTTGTTGAAAGGGTATAGAGGCAATTCTTCAGCCAGGGCTCCCCAGAGCATGAGTTCTGAAACCAAGGTCCCCTCCCTCTAAATAGTGTGTTTTTCTGTGATTACTGCCTTATTTTGTTTCTTCTTATGAATTCTATTAGCCTCATAATTTTAAAGGCCTAGGAAACAGAATCTGATTGGCCCATGGTGGGTCACTGGTGCATGGGTACTCCTGGCCACAAGAGTGTGTCACGTGGGGTGTGTGTATGTAAGTTTCCCCAGGCACTTTGGTCTGCCTGTTGTCAGAGCTATGGGATGGGCAGGTTCTCCCAGATGTAGTGTGCTTGGGGAGGAATGATGTCTGATCCACTCAGGAAATCTGGGCTCCACATCTCTCACTCCTGCCCTTCTGTGATTTTTTTCCCTCAAGACTTCTGTAGTCTACTTAAAAAGAATTGTCACACCTATGGTGCATAATGCAAGGGTACATGATGGATCTATTAGTATGAATATAATGTCTTAATTAAGTAAACAAGATGAGGTATATATTAACCAGCGTGATGTAAGCGTTCCTAATTCTATATGAAATCAGCACATTGTACCCCAGAAATGCATTAATGTATACATGGTCTATGTGTTTATGATTTAATAAAAAATAAAATAAAATAATTGGCAGAGAAAACATGTACCCTATCCCTCCCCCACCCAGAGGGTAATGATTAATATGGAGAGTCTCAAGGGATCTCAGCTTATGCTCTGTCCACAAAAGCTAAACTTCTGACTAGATGATTAGCATCTAGCTCGGATGGTCATTGTCCTAAACTGTGTTCAAGGTAACCACATGCTGACATTTTAAAAAGCGTCTCAAGGACCGTTGTCCTGTGAGCTTATTTTTGGGCCTTGTGTCTTTGAGGCTGAACATTCAGTGGGAACTGTCTAACGCTTCCCACTTTTAGACTGTGTCTACACTGAGTTTCCTGTTTGGATCACAATCTGTATAGTTCTGGGAACAGCACCAAATCACATTTGGAGGCTTTAAGTGGAAAATACCAGCTCACGATACCCTTGGGCCTAAGTTTGTGTCTACAAATAGCTTCTTTTTGTGGCGGCAAATTAGTTCTGGGGTTTATTTTACTCGGCATTATTTCTGAGGTCTGCTTCCCTGCCTGAATTTGCTGAGTGACGGTCAAGTCCTTCATTTATCTGATGAGCAGATCTGCCCTGGAATTCTCCTTTTCACTGGCAACTCTTGACCTTCCTGATAAAGTGTTGCATTTAAACTTGGTGTTCAAAGCGCCTCTGTAGGGTGTTATGCAGTGAGGTACCCGAGAAAACAAAAATGTCCTTTAGCAAAGGAGGCTTTAACAAAATTTTTTATGTTCCCGGGCGAAGAAATGTGATTTAATCATAAAGAAAGCATTTGACTATTTCCTTATACAAGCATGTTGTTTTTTTTTCTCAGCTAAGGGGCGATCAAATCATTTGCTGTGTGTGCAGTGACCATTCCGTGGCTCTCCTTCACCTTGAGGGGAAGAGGTGTCTCCTGCGGGCCCGGAAGCACCTTTTCCCTGTAAGGATGATAAAATGGCACCCAGTTGAGAATTTTTTAATCGTTGGCTGTGCAGATGACTCTGTCTACATCTGGGAAATTGAAACAGGTAAATTGAAAATTGTACTCCCTTTTGTCCTTTATGTAGTTCTGATACTACCAGCCTCTGGCCAGACGGCAAGATTCGGAGAAGACACAGCGACGACCTCGCTTGTTTTAACCTTTGGTTGGGTTGCATTTGCAGGGGTGGAAAATAAAACACAATGTCCTAAGTCAGATCCTGCCCAACTGATGATTAGCTGACAGGGCAGTGCGCAGGAATGAGCCGGATATTTCTGGAAGCTATAAATAAAAACATAAGTTATCTACTTTAATTATTAACAAGAGAGAAATTTAGTGTCCTGCGGGTCTCAAATTATCATTAAATTCTGCCTTCTTCAGCATACTCACCATCTCAGCAACATTGTGAGCTAATTGATGATCCGTAATAATGGAATATAATTAATTATAAAACTCCAAGAAGTTGAGTCAGGGAAACTGAAAAACCCAGTGGCCCGATTGAACTTTCGTAGCACAGAGAACGCACAGTTTGTACCGTGAGATTTCTGAAAAAAGTTTTTATTACAGAGCTAAACATTGAGACGAACACATTTCAGAAAATGGTGGGAACACATCAACTAAGGTGAGGTAATTAATGAACGTGAGTCAGGGGAGTTCACTTGAGAGTACATTTCACTGAAACTGTTGCATGATTTTTATTGATTAATCAGTGGTGGTTTTATGTTGGGTGTTATTAACAGACCGGATAGTTTATAATATCATAGTTTAGAGCCATACTTCACCAAAATAATTGCTATTTTCTTTACATTTGACTGTCGTGTGTTAATGACGATGACTAATGCACTGGCGTTAGAGCCTGCAACATAATACTAAGTTACATTTGTACCTTTTTTATAGCTTTGATGAGCTTTCCTGTTCATTTTCCCATTAGATTCTCACAACTTCTGGGGTAAGTAGGAGCGGTATTATTCACCGTTGCATTGGTGAGGAACTTGCAGATTGCATACATAAGTGTGCTCAAGATTACCCAGCTAGTAAGTGGTGAGCCAGTTGGAGGGCTCTGTGTGTTCTTTGCACAATACACACAAAATTAGGAGAGCTTTATGATTCTTAGGTAATTTATTGATCTGAGTGGTCATTTAGTATAATGAATAAAATAGGCTCCAAAACCTGGGCCTGCCTCCAGGGCTTGGGAATCCAGAGCTCTATGACCTTGGAGAAACTGGACAAATTACTTGGCCATTTTGCTTTTAAATTCCTCATCTGTGAAATGGGAATGATACTATTTAACTTTGTCCCTGGAGTACAGCCGCTAGTACCTACTTTGCTCACAAAAAGTGCCTGTGGGTGGTAGGCCCTTAGTGATAGTTCAGTAGCATTTTTATTATTATTAAAAAGTATAGCAAAATCTTGACTTTGATGTGTGAAATCTGAAGCTATAAAACACATGCACTTATAAAAGCGTACAATCGCATTTTCCCTGTGAACGCTTGGTAATTGAACATATTTGTCAGAGCAAGGAGAAACCAACGAGAATGAAGAACTATTTGGACACTCACAAGCGTTCAGAGTCCCCTGCCCCATCAGGATACCTTCAGGCCATGCAGCTCTTTATTGATGTCTTTTTAGATGTGTGGGACGTGAAGCAGGAAAGCCACACCATATTTATTCCAATTTTTTATTATTTTTTTTAAGGAATTTTTTATTCTAGTCAACTTAATTACATCCAATTTCTTTTATAATTTTTTTATGAACCTTATCATGACTTTTATACACCATTTATGACATGTCTTTTTAGTTTTTTATATATTTTTTTATGATTCTTTTTTTTTATTGTTGGGGATTCATTGAGGGTATAAGAAACCAGGTTACACTGATTGCATTTGTTAGGTAAAGTCCCTCTTACAATCGTGTCTTGCCCCCCAAAGGTGGAGCACACAGCAAGAGCCCACCCTTCTCCCTCCTTCCCTCTCTCTGCTCTTCCTTCCTATTTTTTATTTGAATTTTATCTCTTTTTATACCCCCAAACATGGACTCAAGTGTTGCAAAACATGTGAAAAATAAACATAAAGAAAATCAAATAATCCTATCCCCAAACCTTAAGATAAGTATTATTAATATTTTGATCTGCTTTCTCTCAGACATCTTTTCATATCAATAAGTGGATATCTATACTGTCTTTCAAATCAGGCAGGACACTGAATTCAACCCATAGGTGTTGAATTTAAGAGCCTTTAATGAAAAAATTATTTATGGAGTGTGGGTAGGGATTAGGGAAGAGACTAGAAATGGATGATGAGGTCCCACTGGGCCACCACCCCCAGCACCCAGACACCGCAGGATCAGGAGACTCTTACTACGTAACAAGAGAAGAAAACAGTGTTATGGGAACCCCATGAGAGCTGAAGCCGACCCAGGAAGCATGGTCACCCCCTGAAGTCATGGATGAGAAATAGCTCCTGCCAGTTATGGGACACTGAAACAGAGAGAATTGGAAGAAATTTTTTTCTTTCTCCTTCTGCAGTCACCTCCATTACTTTAATCCAACTGGACATCAGAGGGGAGGGGTGTTCAGTTCTAGGCATGAGCCTCTCTGCACACAGAACAGGACACAGACGGGCAGGAAAGGACGGAGTGGGTTGCCACGTGAACAGCAATTAAAAGAGTGGCTGTTATGGACACACCATACTTTAATTTGAGAATCTCCTAAAGTTGGTTATTTATATTATTTCCTATAAAAAGTTCATTTTAGAATTGTTATTAAATAATACGCAGGTTTAGTGCCAAGATAACCTATAGAATTTTTTTCCCAAATAACCCTGTTGGTTATCTACATTAATAGTTTAAAAACAACCTCAACTCAACCTAACATAGAACTTATAATTGGTGCTAATGCTATTAATAAGTAATTATATCAGCTGACTGCAGTGGCTCATGGCTGTAATCCTAGAACTCTGGGAGGCCAAGGCAGGTGGATTGCTTGAGCTCATGAGTTTGAGACCAGCCTGAGCAAGAGTGAGACCCCCGTCTCTAAAAATAGATGGGCGCTGTGGAGGGCACCTGTAGTCACAGCTACTTGGGAGGTTGAGGCAAGGGAATCACTTGAGCCCAAGAGTTTAAGGTTACTTTAAGTGACAGAGTGAAACTCTGGCTCAAAAAAAATTGGCTCAGCGCTCATAGCATAGTGGTTATGGTGCCAGCCACATACACTGAAGTTGGCGCGTTTGAACCCAGCCCAGACCAGCCAAAACAACAATGACAACTGCAACAAGAAAATAGCTGGGCGCTGTGGTGGGCACCTGTAGACCCAGTTGCTTAGGAGGCTGAGGCAAGAGAATAGCTTAAGCCCAAGAGTTTGAGGTTGCTGTGAGCTGTGATGCTCTATCACTCTACTGAGGGCAACATAGTGGAACTCTGTTTCAACAACAAAAAAGATATATCAGTGCTTTCACATCTGTGCCATGCTTCTTGTCTTTTTCAAACCATCGCCCCACAGCACCCATTGGAGGTAGCAGATGGCCTAACTCTTTGCATCACACTCATTCCTTTTGAATAAGTTTATGCTGTTCCTTAGTCTCCTGTCTGATACTGGCTTGGCTGTGGGTTGCCTTTCATCTCTGCAATTCCAACTTTGCTTAAAATTTAGTGAGCTACTTTTTCTTTTCCAAGATGGAATTCAGCTGCTAAGATGTTTCCATCAGGTTTACCATATTTGATTTCTATTTTATGCCTTTTTTTATAAAGGTGGAGAACTCTGGGGTTAGGAGGCATTTCCGTTTTCATAAAGTTAGGAGGAAAAGAAAACACTAGCTAAAATCAAAACAGTTAGAAGAGAAGAGTTTTATGAGGGTGTATAGAATGTGCCTCTTCACTGATGGGCCCTAAACGCAGATAAATGCATGAATGATGTGTGAGTGAATTAATGAGCACACTGACCCAAACGTTCTTGGCCTTAGTAGATTGAATACAAATGAGCTAACCTTAACATTGGCTAATTGTGCAGTTCTTAGATCATGGCTGCCCAACGGCAGGCAGGTGCTCAGCCTTCTGCTGCAAGTCTCTGGTTTGGTGTCTGGAGTTCACAGGCATGAGAACCTCCCCAGGGGCAGGTCTGTGTGTTTTCTACTCCAGTCAGTTTTTCCTGGGCTTTGGCCTTTCAGCTTTGCTTGTAGCTGTTTTCTCCACAGGGTTCAAACTTAGTTGCCTGTGTGAACAGAGCTATCCTTTGTTTCATTTCTCTACCACTCTGCCTTCTCTAAACACAAGCAGGAGGAATACATTGACACGAAGGTATTTATCAGACCTAGCACTGCACTGACTCTGGGGCCCATAAAGAGAAAATAGGAGGTGTCAGTGAAATAACAATTTCAGGTAAAGGGGTCTAGCAAGTATTGGTAGGGGAAGGGGCTTAAAGCCAAAAGTGATTAATTCTCAACCTGCCAAAAGTCTGTCTTGATAGAAGTCTGGGGGATATGGGGTACAGGGTCAGTCCCTGTGCTGCCCTCTGTCCTACCGAGGACTATGTGGAGGACTGGATGTGAGGCCTCTGCAGTTTTTCACAAATTAACAGTCTATTCTCGATTGACCTATGAGTGCCTTTGGTAGAATACACAAGTGTATTCTGGAGTCACACACTTCCACGCTGATTGTATTATCTTGAAATGGGAAGGAGGGTTTCTGTGCTTGGTGGCATAGTCAGATGCATTCCAGGGTAAACCTCAGAATCACAGCTGGGCGTGCTCACCTCATGGAAGAGGCAGACAAGTGAAATGGGGAGCTGTTTGTGTAACGCTGAAGGCTGAGAGTGTAGTGCCACCAGGTTGGGGGTGATGAGGGCATCCAGTTTTGCTTATTGGTTTGCCACATGTCCCATGATGTTTAGACCTGATTAGGAGGGGAAAAAATTGGAGTTGTGATTTTGATTCATATTTGAGCTCCCACAGTGAATTTGGCAGTGACGACTCTGGGCAGCTTGGTCATGCTCATTGCCGGGAGACACAACAGGGATCATGTAATAGTCATTTTTTTTCCTCTCCTAAAATACATCTTGGAAATAAATCTCAGTTCTGAACTAATTATTCTTTTAAGTATTGAATTGAAAATAAGTCTGCAGACTATTCACAGGAATGAGTTTACATAGCAGAAAACTTGTATAATGAACTTCTTAGGTGTTATGAATAAAACTGCTATAAATATGGAAGGTCTTCTGTTACGGAAGGCCTCTTGGAGGGATATGCCGTGTTAGGCAACTGCATCTTTTTCTGTGGTATAAGACCTTGTTTGCTTGAAAATAAAACATTTCTTGATCGGATGGGTCAGAAACACTTTTTTCTGTAGAGGGCTGGATAGTAAGTATTCTCAGCTTTGCAGACCATAGGATCTCTGTCGCAACCACTGAACTCTGCCTTTGGTGTGGGAGAGAAGCCTCAAATGGGTGTTGAGACTATGTTCCAAAAGTGGCATTTACAACAACAGGCAGCAGATTCCTTTTGTCCTGCAACCATCATTTATCAGGCCCCCAAAATGATGACTGTTCTTTTAAAAGATTGTCATTTTCATAATAACTCATCCTCAAAATAGTTTATGGTTTTCAATTCATTGTATCGCATAGGCTCTGTGTAGTAAGCTGAATGGGGATGGTTGTACCCATTTTACTTGTGAGCAATTGGATCACGCAAGGTAGAGTCTGAAGGTCCCCGGGCCAGACACGGGCCCTCCAGGGCAGGTCTCCTTCTTTCTTTCTATTCTGTTCTGGTGTGTTCTTCAGTGCTTTGAACAATAGGAATGCCTCTTGCAGGTGGAGGTTAGCTTTTCCAGACCGGCAAGCAGGAGTTAGATAAGGAAAGGATAGCTCTGAAAAGAAAGGAAATGGCTGCCGGGAAAACCTGCTAGGAGCTCAGAAGGAGAGGGTCTCTGGCTGTCTCTCAGAGCGCGGCTCTAAATTTACACAGACTTCTAACAGCTCTGGTCATCTGATTTCTCAGATGACAGATTAGGAACAGCAAATTACAAGCAGGGAGGCTGTTAGTGGCAGGCGCTGTGATAGTAGAAGGGACAGCTGATGGGAAGGGAGGAGAGGGAACAGCCATGTGTCATCCCAGCTCAGGGCAGCCTTTCCCGAGCTCATGGGAAGAGTTGCCAGAGGTCCAAATGCTCAGATTGTTTCCCCTGATCAGGAAGCTGATCCCTGCACACACCCTGGGCTGCTGCAACTCCCCATCCCATGACTCACCTTGCAGAGCCGGGCTTTCTTCTTTCCGGGTCCTGAGAATATTTTTAGATATTATATCCACAGTGGATTTCAGACCTAAGGATATCATAGAAGCAGTTTGGGGTTTAGAGGTCAAGGGGGCTGAAGTCTGTGGATAGAACTCAGGGTCCATGTGAGTCTGTTGTTGTTAATTTCTTTCACTTCCTGCTCAGGTAAAGGGGGCTGTGTGACCTTGAACAGAAGGTCGCTACTGCAGCGTGGCCTGAAGACCTAGCTTCTGATTATGAGATGGTTTCCGTGGGGAAAAAAAAAAAAACCACAGCAGACTTTTAAAAAAATACTTTATCAGCAGACTGCTGGAAGAAAGCCTATTCATAGGAAATAAAGGGAGTGAGGAAGAAGATAATACATTTCAGAGTTATTTTCCCTGTAGGTGTTAAATTTCCCATTTCTTAATTTAT
The DNA here is from genome assembly GCA_963574575.1 of Galagoides demidoff. Lineage (NCBI taxonomy): Eukaryota > Metazoa > Chordata > Mammalia > Primates > Galagidae > Galagoides > Galagoides demidoff. The sequence goes on from CAUYQV010164897.1 coordinate 13,125, forward strand.
TTTCCTTATTGGAATTAGTAGTCATTAGCTAGAAAATTATGCAATGATGTCTTCAGTGATGTCCTGTAAATGAAGCATTTGTTCTTTCATGGTTTCAAAGTACCTATATTAAAAATAAAATATTAAAAAAATTAAGAAGGGGCGGTGCCTGTGGCTCAAAGGAGTAGGGCGTTGGCCCCATATGCCGGAGGTGGCAGGTTCAAACCCAGCCTGGCCCAAAAACTTCAAAAAAAAAAAAAATTAAGAAGGATGATTTTTGTCTATTATTAGCTAATAGGGAATATTTTTAGAAAATACCCACTATTGGGGTGGCGCCTGTAGCTCAGTGAGTAGGGTGCCGGCTTCATTTACCGAGGGTCGCGGGTTCAAACCCAGCCCCTGGCCAAACTGCAACAAAATAAATAGCCCAGCCCTGTGGTGGGCACCTATAGTCCCAGGTACATGGGAGGCTGAAGCAAGAGAATACCTAAGTCCAAGAGCTGAAGATTGTTGTGAGCTGTGATGCAACAGCACTCTACCAAGGGCAACAAAGTGAGATTCTGTCTCTAAAAAAAGAAAAGAAAAGAAAAGAAAATGCCCACTATTTAATCTTCTACCATCTTTAAACTAGAGTTGAGTTTTCTTTAATTGTTTAGGGGCCAGGGATATATAAAATATATTCAGGGCACAGTTTCCCAGAAATATAATTCATAGTTGCTCTAGGAGATTAACAACGGGTGGTTAAATCCTTCCTTTGTTGCAGCGAAATATCACACGTGTTTACTACAAGGAGAAGTATTTTTCTGGTCCACAAGTTTTACATGGTCATCTTCTTTGTAGTATACAAAGTCTAGTATTACCATATATATATAACAAATTTTAAAATTATGCTAGTGACCTCCTGTGCCATTCTGATGGATGGTCTTGCCTGGTTTTCTCATGAAGGTCATTACTTTGTAGCTGTAGGGGCAGAGTTCTGTACAGTGACTTCCTTGTTGGCCTCACAGGGATACGACTGTCATTCCGTGCATGTTACAGGGAGGTTTGGGTATGCCGCATCCCGCAGGTAATCGTGCCCCACTATGTCATTTTCTCAAAGCCGCATCATTTTGTTGTGGTAGATTACAGATGGAACCCTCTTGGGATGATTGTTTTTAGAAAAGGAAAATAGGATACATTAAAGTATAGGGTAGGATTTTTCCTATGTGACCTTTTCCAAGCCCCTTTCTTCTTTATTATAATAATTACTGATGTTATTACTCAACACGTATTTTTAGTTCAGTGCTGGCTCTTGGAATTTTTATTTCTTTCTCCTTGGCCCTGCTTATCACAGCCTCACCTCACTATAATTGGTGATTTTTATTCATATTGTATTTTTGTGTGCAAAGAGGTATGGACATGTTTGTATATATGGACTTTGTTTGTGGTTTAGCTACTAAACATTTATATAATCGTCACACTGATTTCTTAAGTAGGAGGTTATGTATAGAGGGGTTATGAACACCAGCTCTGGAAGACAAACTTCCTGGGTTTGAATTCTTTGTTTCACTCATGTCATTCTATGTTACCCGAGCTTTAAGTCCTCAAAGACACCAATGGCAGCTACCACCGAATAAATTTAACTTATTTCTTATAATGCCTTCATAGATTGCCGTTATCAGTTTCTAATTAAGGTTTCACTGTTTCTGACTCTTTAACTCCCTCTCTCCCTTCTAGCTGAATTCAACAATTTTGTTTTGTTCTGATGACATGTATAGCACTGTGAGGGATACTAGAGTTATCACATTTGGCTTCCTTCCTTAAAGATCTTTCAGTATAATCAGGGAAAATTTGTACCTTTGAAATCATTTGAAAAAAATACACGTGTAAGGCAATGTTTAAGAAAGCGGCATATGGAATATACTAAAAATCCCAGATGTACTGACAGGTATTCCTGTGGGGGAGAAATTTTTTATTACTTGTTGCCACAGCACAATGACAATGTACTTCCCTCTCATACGTAACACTTGGAGATTAATGTCTGTCATTCACATTTGCTTAAAAACAGCATGAGGGCAAGAATTGTGTCTTGTTACTGCTATATTCTTAGAAGGTAACATCGCACCTGACACATAGGAAAGAACTCAACAAATGATTGTTGAATTTAATGGAAAATAAAAACAATAGTTAGCTTCCATAAGCGAAAACGATGCCATGCGACTCATTATTTACTTTTAATGTTATTGATCTAATGGTATTGGGAGGTATTTAGAAAACGAAGATTCTGCCACTATTAATTTTTTTTTTTTTTTGAGACAGAGTCTCACTTTGTCACCCTCAATAGAAGGCTGTGGCATCATGGCTCATGGCTCCAGTGATTGTCTTACCTCAGCCTCCTGAGTAGCTGGGACTACAGGTGCCTGCCACAATGCCTGCTAGTTTTAGAAATGGGGTCTTGCTTTTGCTCAGGCTGGTCTTGAACTCCTGAGTTGAACTCATCCACCTGCCTTGGCCTCCCAGAGAGCTAAGATTACAGGCATGAGCCACCACGCCCGGCTGCCACTATTAATTTGTGCACTCTTTTGCAAGTCACTAAATTGATCAGAGGCTAAATTTCTTCATCATAATGACGACAATACACAATGTTTGCAGGGAAAAAAATGCAAGAAATTTCTGCATGTGAGAATGCTATCTTTATTTTATTAAATAACATAAAATATGTTTTTATTAAATAAAATAAAGATATAATCTGACATGTTTGCTATAATAAGAAAGAAGACAGAGAAAGGAAAAGTAGATAAGTTAGAAGTAATACAGTTTTAAAACTTGTGTTTATCAAAGGATATTATCAAGAATGTGAAAAGGCAATCTACAGAATAGAAAAAATTATTTGCAAATCATACATCTGATAATGGCTTAATATCTAAAATACATAAAACAACACAAAGACAAACCAATTAGGGATATGGAAGATATGCAAATGGCCAAACAAGTGCATAAAAAGATTATTAATATTATCAAAATCATGAAATACCTCCTCCTAGTCACTAGGATTCTTATAATATAAAAAAGTGAAAAATAAAAAGTGTTGACAAGCATGTGGACAGTAGGCACTCTTCCACATTATGATGAGATATAAAATGGTGCACCACTATAGAAAACAGTTGGACAGTTTCTCAAAACGTTAAACATAGAATCAACATATGACCCAGCAATTCCACTCCGTGGTATATACCCAAAAGAAATAAGACATATCCCAGATTAGAAACTTGTTCACAAATGTTTATTGTAGCCTTATGTATAATGGCCAAAGGGTAGAAACAACTGAAATTACTATCTATGGAATAATGAAGTAAAGAAATGGGGTGAACACATTCAGTGAAATATTATTCCAGCCTAAAAAGGAATGAAGTGCTGATACTTGCTACAATGTGGATAAACCTGAAAGCATTATGCTACATGAAACAAACCGGATATTATATAAAAACCCATTATGAATAAACCAGAAATCACATGTTACATGTTTCTTTTTAAAGAGAAGAATAACCAAAACAGGCAACTCCATAGAGACAGAAAGCAGATCGGTGGTTGCCAGACATGGAGGAGAATGGGGACTGAATGGGGACAGGGTGTTCTTCTATTGTGATGAAAAAGTTTTGAATCCAGAGAGAGGTAGTGGTTGTACAACAGTTTCAATAGACAAAGTGCCACTGACAAGTACAGGAAGTGTAAAGACATTTTTAAAAAGCGATGGATTCTCAGCATTTATAGAAAATCATCTTTAAAGATTGGCGTATAATAACTTTCTGTGTTTTTCTAACATACACAGAGACATATCTATGTTTATTTTTATATGGTGATTTTAATAATTTGATGATGGTTTCTTAATAAATTAATATCCTTAACAATCCTATGTTATTTTATTTATAAATTTTAAGCTGTTATTGCACAAAAGGCTTCACTGGTTTCCCCACACTGATTAAGGGGTTCATGGTATATAAAAGGTTAAGAACTCCTGTTAGGGTAAAAGATTTTTCAAGTGGGAGCATCAGCATAACTCAATGGTAGCACTACAACTGGGGAGTAAAGTCAGTATCTGCTTTTTTGCTTGGCAGTCTGTCTATATTTGCCCCCCCCATGTACTTTTTTAAAGTATTAGACCAAAGATATAATACTAATACAAATTTCAACCAAATTAAATCCAAGAATTAAGATTACATCACTGAAGAGAGGCATATAAATCTCATTGTACACATTTTTTTTTTTTTTGGAGACAAAGTCTCACTTTCTTGCCCTGGCTTTGTACCTCACAGCAACCTCAAACTCCTGGGCTCAAGTGATCCTCCTGCCTCAGCCCCCCAGTAACTGGGTTTATAGGTCCCCATCACAATGCCTGGCTATTCTTTTATAGACAGGGTCTTGATCTTGCTCAGGCTGGCCCCAAACTTGTAAGCCATTTGCCTTGGCCTCCCAGAGTGCTGGGATTACAGGCGTGAGCCACTGTGCCTGGCCTGGTACACATATTTTTTATTTCAGTTTAAAGCCCAGTGGACATCTTCAGACACATGTGCCTTGTAACTGGCGTGTGTGCGTGTGCATGTGTACTTCTATCCAGTCTCACCCTACTACCCTGGCAGGTATCTGTGATTCCATCTGCTAAACACGAACCTATATTTTGGTGAAATTACATAAATATTAATTCGACTTTTTTTTTTTGCAGTTTTTGGCCGGGGCTGGGTTTGAACCCACCACCTCCAGCATATGGGGCTGGCGCCCTACTCCTTCGAGCCACAGGCGCCTCCCTCTTTTCTCTTTTTGAGACAGAGTTTCACTTTGTCACCCTTGGTAGAGTGCTGTGACATCATAGCTCAAACTTTTGGGCTCAGTTGATTCTCTCCCCTCAGCCTCTTGATTAGCTGGGACTACAGGCACCTGCCACAATGCCCGGCTATTTTTTAGAGATGAGTTCTTATCCTGGCTCAGGCTGGCCTCAAACCCATGAGCTCAGGCAAGCCTCAGCCTCCCATGTGCTAGGATTGCAGGCATGAGCCACAGCGCCTGAGCTTATACCACAATTTATTAATCCATTCATGGGTTGATGGGCACTTGAGTTGATTTCATGATTTCATCTTGGTAATTGTGAATTGACTTGTGACAAATAGTCTAGAACAAATGCCCTTATGATAAACTGATTTTTTTTTCTTTTGGGTAGATACCTAATTATGGGATTGAGGGGGTCAAAAGGAAGGTTTACTTTTATTTTATCTTATTTATTTATTTATTTTGAGACAGAGTCTCACTTTGTTGTCCTTGGTAGAGTGCTGTGGCATTATAGCTCACAGCAACCTCAAACTCTTGGGCTCAAGTGATCCTCTTGCCTCAGCCTCCTGAGTAGCTGGGACTACAGGCCCCTAGCACAATGCCTGGCTTTTTTTTTTTTTTTTTTTTGAGAAGAGGTCTAGCTCTTGCACAGGCTGGTCTCAAACTCCTGAGCTCAAGCGCTCCACCCAACTCAGCTTCCCCGATTGCTAGGTGTTATCCTGCTAGGATTACACTGCATTCAGTCTGGAAGGTTTACTTTTAGCTCTTTGAGGATTCTCCATACTTCTTTCCATAGACGCTGTCTCAGATTGCAATCCTGTCAGTGACGTAAAAGTGTTCCCTTCTCTCCACATCCATGCCAAGCTCTGCAGCTTTAGAACTTTGTGATGTGGGCAGTTCTTACTGGGGTTAGGGGATATCTGAGGGTGGTTTTTTTTCTTTGAAAGCTATTTATTTGGCTCGGCGCCTGTGGCTCAATGGGCTAAGGCGCCAGCCACATACAACTAACGTGGCGGGTTTGAATCCCCAGCCCGGGCCACCAAACAACAATGATGGCTGCAACCAAAAAATGGCCGGGCGTTGTGGCGGGCGCCTGTGGTCCCAGCTACTTGGGAGGC
>CAUYQV010164902.1:0-16126 GCA_963574575.1 Galagoides demidoff
CCTGTGGTCCCAGCTACTTGGGAGGCGGAGGCAGGAGACTCGCTTGAGCCCAGGAGTTGGAGGTTGCTATGAGCTGTGGTGCCATGGCACTCTACCCAGGGGGATAGCTTGAGGCTCCGTCTCAAAAAAAAAAAAAAAAAATTTGCTATTTCAAGCAAAAATTTGAATTTTGTAAAAGTTTTATTTGCTACTATGAGCTTGATGGCTCCCCAATACTGAAAAGACTTTTATTTCCAAATGGCCGATGCATGTGTGATGTTATAAAGTCATGCTTAGGCAAAAGAACCATTCAGAATGCAAAATAGGCCAATGGATTTTAATGTAATAGAGGATGATAAGTTTGTTGAAAAGTTTGTTTAGATTCCAGGCCACAAGTGACCCTGAAGAATCTACTACTTGTTGAGGTTTGTGTAGTATCAAAGAATGCTCAATTATGGAAAAGGCTACTAGAATTCTCTTCCCTTTCCCAACTCCCAATCCGGGTAAAGCCAGATTTTCTCTATCTACTTCAACCAAAATAATGTATTACAGGAGATTTAATGTTGAAGCAGATAAGAGAGTCTTGTCTTCTCTTAAGCCAGACAAGAGATATGCAGAAATGTAAAACAATACTTTTTCCATCTCTTTTGTTTCAAAAACTTATTTTCACAAAAATATACTGCTTCCATTAACATGTACTGAGTTTATTATTAAATATTTTTATTTAAGTGAGCTAAGAAATGAATATTTAAATTCCCCAGTTTTAATTTTAATATGGCAAATATCAATAATCTCCCATAAACCAATTCTCTTTGGAGTCCTCAACAATTTTTAAAAGTGGAAAGTATTCCTAATGCTAAAAAGTTTAAGAACTACTGGTCTAGTACATTTGAGATGGAAACAAGCAGTTATTTATAGTTGGCTGAGTGCTAATGCAGGTGTACACAGGGCAGGAGAAAGATGGAGGACCTGCTATAAGGTGGGAGGGCAAGACTAGGAGGCTCCCAGGAAGAGGTGTCCTTATAACACAGCTAAATATGGCTAACAGGGGATTGTCCAGGTTACTGGAACTAGAGGGTGGCATGAGGAATCCCCCAAACAGCAGAGAGACTCATGTGGGAGGTTGAAAGCACAAATGTCTGAACAATGATTCGAGCTGTTGATCCCAGATAAAGATACTTGGGTATTGACCTGACCCCCAACTCTGGGGGGCCCATGTCCACATGTTCCCAGTGTGGTCAGATCCAGATGCCCTTGGCATGGCTCCCTTCCTCTGACCTCTAGCAGAGAGGCCTGTGGGATACCCTGACTGGAATTGGGGAAGGGGACTTTCACTGAGACTGTATGTCTTCTCTCCTCCAGGCTCTCATACCAAGGCCAGCACAGAGCCTGACTCCCTCCTCTCAAGGGAGGGAGAGGATCTTGGGTCTTGGGTCTTTCCCAAGATTATTCAATTTTAATTTGTAGTCAGCCTGGGCTGCTATGAACTGGTAGGGGTAGGGAGGAGGAGAAATTCTTGGTCCCAGGAGAGGAGCAAGGTCACTGGGGCCTCCATCTTCAGTGGGGGCATGAGGCAGGCTGGCCCTGTGTTTTCTAGACACTGTGTCATGCAACCCCAGTGCAGTCTACAGTGAGGACAGATGAATTACTAGCATGTCAAAATGGACAGCTAAACCAAACCAGGGTGGGGGCAGTGCCAGGAAGAAATTCAGTGAGGCTTCCGTGTCAAACATGCACACTCTCACCTCCCTCTCATCCCCCTTGAGTTTTGGGAGCCAGGACTCCATAGTCATGGCCTTCACTTCCTCACCTCCCATCTTCCTCGCCTCCTCTGAATGCTGCCTTCAGCCCCCACTTGGGTAGCTTTAAGGAGTCACCAGTGATCACTGACCTCTGGCCTCAGGGCCTGCCTTTGGGCTATCTGTGCAATACTCTTACTGACCTCTGACATGGTGCTCCCCAGGCTTCTGCCCATGCCTCTGGCCTCCCATCTCCAAAGCTTTTGCTAATGCCCTGCCCTCTTGCTGTCTAATGTCCCATCCTCCATACTGATCCTCCATATCTCCAACCCTGAGGGACAGGAGCAGGTTCTCCCTGCCCGTGGACACTCCACTCCTCTCACTACCAGCTGGCTTTCATCTTGTTCATGCCTCACAGAGTGTGCTGTCTCTTGGCTTTGACTTTATGTGGCCCTGATTCTCCCTATGCTGGCTCCTGGCTCTTCCTCTGCCCCTGCTCCACAAATCCATTGATGACTGCCCCATCCACCATGCTCCGGACAGGCTAAGCCCCTGAGCAGATCTCAGACCAAGTCACAGGTCATAGTAGCCTCTGTCACTAGTGATTGGTGGCTCTTAGTATCTGCCCTGGTCCAATCAATGGAGGCCATTGGGATTATGTGGTCCTCACGTGGCTAACCTTCCAGAGAGGACAGAACAGGAGGTGATGACCTACAGCATTCCTTCTTTCCAAGTCCTCTGTTTCTGCCAAGGTCCATCTCAAGGACAGCCTTCTCCACCCATCACTGAGGTCAGGATTCCACGGTTTGGATCGCCCTCCCCAGGCACTGTGGACCCCTTCTTGTAAGAGCATACCCAATAGTGGGGCCATCTCTGAGTTGTTACTGGGCTTCCTCACAGCCCACCTAGTGCAGTAAATACACTAGGTGCTCAAAACTGTTGAGGAAGTGATGTGAACAGAATATGTGACCCATTGGGGACTTGACATCATCTAGTTGCAAACTCATGGCTTGTGTGTCAAAACCAGCTCTCAGTCTGGTTTTTTTTTGATCCCTGAAAATGGGCAGGTTTGCCATTCATATCTTCTCTGCACACAAGCTGGTGTGGATTCTCCCACAACAGAGCCTGAGGTGGGACAGGCTTGTGTATTTGAGGACAGCAGGCAGGGAGGGGGGAAGAAAGGAGGAGGAGCAGAGAAGGTGAGACCTGAACCAACACCCCTGTGGGCACCAGGGCTCCATCTGCTGGGAACTGGGAGTCCACGCCTGGGAACTGGCCATGGGAAGGGGGAAGTTGCGGTGTTTGTCCACCAACTCAATCATCCAAGGGTTGAGGGCTGCTAGGGGCATCTGGCTGCCCTGCACAGGGGCTGGCTTGCAAAGAAGTCCTGAGGCAGGAAGTGAGAGCAGAGAGTAGAGGAAGTGCTTCTTTGAGGGGCGCTTAGGAACAGCTCCCCAGTGTGGGAGTTAGCGGGGGGCCCAGTACACTGTGGGCAGCACAGGGCTCATGTGCCTGCAGGGGGAATGGAGGTGCAGCTCCCCTTTGGACAGAGCCCTGGCCCTCCCTGCCTCTACTCATCTTCCCTACATCAAGGCTCTACTGGCTGCTTAGTTTGCAAATCTTGCTGCTATCCTTTCATAGAAGACATTGAGGCCAGGACAGGGAAAGGCCCAGACACCTTGGCCAAGGTCACACAGCTAAGTACACTGGTAGAGCCCAGGACCCCTGGCTCCCAGCAGAGTGCTCCCTGCCACCCATTCTCCTTTCCTTCCCACCCCGGGGTTTGCTGATGGCTTGACCTCTCTGCCTCAGGAATGAGGCTCTCAGAGAATCACTCTGGGCCATGGATGGACGCGCTAGCCAGGCTCCTTTCTCTCTTCCCAGCTGGCTCAGGACAGAATCCAGTAAATAACACGCTGCCCATTGATTGGAGGTCACTCGGGCCAAGGCCGATCGATGGCCGCAGACAGCTGGGCAGGCGGGTAATGAAGTGCCAGCTCCTTGGCGGGGGTGCTGGCCGGCCTTGGAATTTAATCCCCTCGCTTCCTCCACAAGGCTCCGGCTCAAGTGACAGGAGGGAAGACGGATGAGGCTCTGAGGCCAGTGTGGATAGGGGAGAGGGTGGGCGGGGTGTGGGGGTGTGGAGTTGATGAAGCTTGGTGGGGGCCTGGGCCTTCTTCACTCCCATGTGCTGCTTCCCCAGACAGGCTCCCTGAGGGCCCTCTGAGAAGAACATGCTCTCCCTCATCCCACTCCACGCACAGCTTGCTCCGTGTACTTGTCACTGCAGGCATAAAGCTGTCTACCCCTCTAAGATGAGGGGTTTTGGAGGGTAAGGACAGGCACTAAGAGAGAGACTAAACATTGTTGAAAACATAGGATGTGCCAACTCAGTGTCCTGGGGCTTTGCATCTGTTACCTTATTCAATCTTCACAGCAGTCCAGCTTGATAAATATTATTGTGTCCCTTCCAGTAGATAAAGGAACAGGTTCAGAGAGGAAGAGATGTTTGATAATTAAAGCTGCCTAACAATGGAGCAGACCAGGTGGCCTCATGAGATGGTGAGTTCCCTGCCATTCTGGGTATTCAAGCAGAGGCTGAAGGGCTAGCTGCCAAAGAGCTGTGGAGGAATTCCTGTAGAAAGTAAGATTTGGACTACACAGCCATGGGCTCCTTCCCAAATTTGAGATTGTATGTGTCTTTGGGAAAGATGGAATAAGCTGAGTTTTCTGGCCCCGAGTGTAAGGATCGCCTAGAGAGATGTGGTCACTAAGCTGGTGGCTTCCAAGTCATGTCTACAGACCGCTAGGGTACTCTGGAAGCCGTTCAGAGCCTACAAATATTTGACTCAAAGTTCATTTTCAATACCATTGTTATAATAAAACAGTATTTAAAAACAAATACAGGCTGGCGATTGTGTTATACAACTTTTAATCCATTTGAAGTCACCAGAAAGCTTGCTTTGAGGCTAAAGATTCTCCTACATCTGTATTTAATTGACGAGCATTGTGAGGAAGGATGATGTAAGAAACAAAAAGCCCCTTTCACTTGTAATTACTGATCTGTTTGAATAAGTAGTAGCAACACAAACATCATGCAGAAACAAGGCAGCGGAGGCTGAGCCCCATGTAGGTAGAAACTGTCACTGCTAATCCCTTATTTCTATCTTATATTCAGCCAAACAGCCTTGTTCTCATCTTATCTTATCTTATTATAAGTGTTCCCTCTTATTATAATAAGAATATGGCATACGTGTGAATATCAGACACAGAATATGGCTTTTATCTGGTTTACGCATTGTGATTCTACTTAAATATTATTTGAGAAAAGAGCCTTGCCGTTGAAAATGCTGGGACCTCACCATAGCAAAGTGATCAAGGCGGCTGCCACCAGGCCTTTCCTAAGCACAGTGGAGTGAAGAAGGGTGGTGTGGGTGTACAGCCTCTGCTTCTCCTTCACACACAGTCTATAGTCTTGTGAGTGTGGCACTTGGCCCTGGGTGGTGGTACCATGCCTAGCCCTTGGCCCCAAGCCCTTGGTCAGCAGTTGGAGAGGAGCCTGACCCATATGTTGTGGGTGTAGGGATGAGTGGGGATGGCTGGAGCATTCTGGCTGGTTCTTCCCCAGGAGGGGGTTTGGAGGAAGCCCCTTGGCCTGTGGAGAAGGCTGCCTGCGGTGTCTAGCATAGAGGCCGTGCATGAGTGTCTGACACAGAGGCCATGTGTCATCTAACATACAGGCTGTGTAAGCAAGAAAGAATGTGTCAGCTTCCGTTCTGCGGGTCTGGCAAAGAGTTCCAGGAGCTGAGCTGTTGCCTTGGACCCCGAACATCTCCCCTTCTAGAATTCCCTTCTGGGGCCTGCTGGTCTTCCCAGGCTGTTTATGGGGCCATGGCAGTGTCTACTGGCCTCATTTCTGTCACATGTGGCTGCCTTACCAATTCTCTGACCTCAACACCAAAAAGTAGCTCATCTGGCCTGACTGGTGAGCTCCAAGACCCCTCTCCAGATTGGCCTGAGGACAATGCTGATTAAGCCAGGGTTCAGGGGTCAAAATGCCAATCTTATAGCATTTGTTCCTTCCCTCCCTACCCTCCAGCAGCAGCCCTGGCCTTAGGTCTGCCTCTCCCACCCTCCAAGCACACTCCCTCCTCAGGGGCTTTATATCTACTAAGTCCTATATTCCTATATTTGCTCCTACTATGTTCCTTCCTGCAAAGCTTTGTACCTCAGGTCTCACCTCAGGTGTCACCTCCCCAGATAGCCTCCCTGGCCCACCTCATCCAACACAGCCACCCTCATCCTATTGCCATCTACCCCTACCCTACTGCCATCCACCCACTTCACCACTTGGGTCCTTTTCATAGCACTTCACATTTTCTACAATTATCTCGCTCACTTCTTGTTTTCATGAGAATTCTGTTTTTCTCTGCACCAGAATGTCAGCACCTGCAAGGACAGAGACCTTGTCTATCTTGTTCATTGATGTGTCTGCAGTCCTTAGCACTGTGCCTGGCACACAGAATGCGCTCAACAAATGTTTGTGGGATCGAGGAGCTCAGAGCTGACTTGCTTTGGTGTATGCTTTGCAGGAATGATTTCTGGAGAAACGGGTGACTTTATCTTTCAGTACAGCAGCATAGAGCCTTGAATAAGAAAAGAGAGAAAGGGGCTCGAGGAGAGAGGGGAAAGTGGCTGATGGGTAGCGAAGCCATGCATCATGGGGCAGCGGGAGTTCTAGGGTATCTGAAGATAGATCTAAGAGCTGCTTTGAGGGGAAGCCAGATGGAAGGTGGAAGGATCCAAGTCTCAATGGTTTGAGGAGAAGAAATCGGAGACAGAGGGCACAGAGAAGGGGACAAGATAGTGCCCTGTCCTCTGCAGCCTTCTGAGCAGACCCACAGCAGACTGTACTTCCTGTGGGTAGAGAAGCCCAGAGTCCCTGTTTACTTAGCTGAAAGAAAAGGGGAAAGAGAAATGCAGGGAAGGAAAGAAAAAAAAAAAAAGAGCTTTTAAAATCTTAAAAATATTAATATCTTCCATCCACATTATTATCCAGTGGACTCAGCTGACAATGTCCAGTGGACACTGGGCTCTGAATTTCTCAGAACCCAAAAGGGAACTTCATTCTTCCTTGCTGGGCCCAGCCTACCGAGAAGGGGACCTGCTTAGGGTCTGGAAAGGCTTCCTTGGAGCTGTGGTTCTTGGTGAGGCCTTGAAGGTTGAAGAAAGTTTTAGCTGGCGACAGGGGAACAGCACCCCAAGTTTAGAGAGCACATGAGCAAAGGCTGGGAGGTGGGCCATGTGGGTAGCACTCAGGAGAAGGTGTCTAGACTGACAAACTGGTGTAGAGGTATCTGTAGGCTGGGCAAAAAGGGGCCAGGAGGCTGTGGGAGCCAAGGCTGGGCCAGGAGTGAGGAGGCTTATGGGGCTCAAGCCTGGGTGCTCCCGAGCCCAGGCAGCTAGGGAGGTATGGGACAGAGTGGACAGAATTTTGTTTTCTCTACACACCCCTGCCTCCTCAAATACAGCCATCCTTTTATCTGGGCTAACCCCGCCCGCCTCCACGCGTCTAATCTCATTTAGCACGGCAATTAAATTTTAAAGGCCCATCAGCACGGTCCCTCGCATGCCAGGTTCTTCCCAGATAGAATTATTTAATAGACTGGATGGCAACTCTGTAGGCTCCGGCTGGGGCTGCAGACCCACTGAGGCAGAAAATTAATAAACACGCCAGCCTCCCCCGCTGCCCTCTTGTGGCTGGGCCCAGCCTGCCTCTGTTCACTCTTTGCCCACTGAGGGGCTGGCAGGCGCAGCTTCCCAAGTGGGGGCACCAGGAGGGTAGGAAAATCTCGCCACCCTGGCAGATGATCTCAGGGTATTAGGGCCCCATTCTGACACTTATTAGCCAAGAAGGGTGGGACACAATACTTAACCTGTCTGGCCTCAGTCCAGTCATCCATGTAATGGGGTCATGCAGAGGCTCAAGGAGGTGGTGTACGTACTGCAGTTGGCGGGATAACCAGCTCATGGCAGGAGCTCCATAAACAAAAGTTCTTTCCCTCTCACAAATAATCATGGCTCCTGTGCTAATGTAGGGATGGAAGGGGGCACTGGGGAACAATGACAGTAGCAACCAGGCAGTTCCTGACTTGTAGGGCCTAAGGGTTCACGGGTCTGTGGGCTGACTTGAACTTAGACATGTGGCATCAGGAAAACAGGTCCCCAGAGTTTAGCACCCTGAGTAGGACCCTTGCTCCCTGTGTGTTCCTGGGTATGCCATTAGCTTCTTGGACGTCAGTTTCCGTTTCAATAAAATGGGGACAAGGTACCAGTTTTACAGAGTTACTGTGAGGCTCCATGAGGTGACATACTGAGTCTCTGGCACAGTAGTAGGTGCCATGATGACTCTTCTTGATTCACCCATCATGTGCCAGGTAAACCTATGTGGGGCAACCCCGGGGGAGAGGAGCAGCTTGGGAAGGCCACAGGTGAGGGTAATCACACTGCCAAAGAGATGAGATGTGGGATTTGGGGGACAAGAGGCTGGCCTAAGACCTAGGCTTGAGTCTAGGAGTGGTGGCTCATCCTCCAGCTCCCTCCTCACCTGCCCCATTCCTGATCCAACCCCTCTCCTTGGTGAGCAGTGAGGCTTGAGGATGAGGAGGGTGAGAGAACATTGGGAGGGGAAGCCCTGACGTGGGAGCCCATAGTCACCTAATAAATATGGACCAAGCACTCACTATGTGTCAGGCACTGCTCTCAGTGATCTAGGAGTGAGGACTGTGTGGTGACCACATCGAAAATCCTGTCCTCAAGGCTTAGGTGATGGTCAATGCTGTGCACAGGGAAGGGAGACATTGAATGGGGTGATGGCAGGAAGGTGTTGGACTGCAAGAAGGAGGCTGTGCAGCCTTGAGGGGAAGTGTCCCTGCGGCCCACAGTCTTCCCACCAGCAGCCTTTAGTGGGTGCCCCACCTGGACTTCTGACCACCTGGGCTTGGAACCCAGAGACACCTCTGTGGGCTCTAGCTGGCCTGGGCCAAGGGGGGCTGCATCCAACTAGCCAGCCTGTGCCTTCTGCCCCACCGTACCTCAGGTTTGGGCCATGAACAATGGAACAATTGTGAATTTCACCTTCAATGAAATTCAGCAAATTGCCCAGTGCGCTCTCAAGCCCCAGTGAATTATCTGAAGAGAACTTAGCCCTGTTTTCCTTTTTCCGCACAAAGGAATAAATGAAAAGGTTTTTAATTTTCTTCTAAAGAGGGGTCAGACAGAGCCAGGCCATTCCTTGGTGTCCAGGCCTGGGCCCTGCCACCACCGAGAGGATTGTGGGGTGTTAGGGAAGTGGGGATTAGCTGCTTCCTGAGTGGGGGTGTCCCAGAGGCGTTCCCCCACCATCTGAGGCTTCTGGGGTCATGCTAAAATGCAGGTACCCAGGTGTCCCGGGGCCTCCTGCCACTAAAGTTCTGGGGTGGGGATCTGTATGTACAGTTATCAGCACTCATCCCCAGCACCCATATACCTGTGGGATTTTGAGGCACACAAATTTGAAGACTGCCAATGAAGGGTGTGTTTACTTTAGAGTATGGGGTTTTAACTGGTCCTGGGGGACCATGGCAAATTCAGGGGCAGTTGGAACAGATGAGAGAAAGGGTTGGAAGGGGTGGGTGTGGCAGACAGCCTCCCACCAACTCCTGGAGAAAATAGGTTGAGGGCCCCTCTTCACATACTACTATCTCCCCAGAACTCTCAGGTAAGTGGCTGCAGAGGAACAGAAGAACGACTGCAGGGAGGGGACTCAGAACAGGCAAAGGCCCTGAGGCAGGAAACAACTTCCAGGGAACCAGGAAAAGGCTCCTGTGTCTGGCATGCAGAATGCCAGGGGCAGGTGGCTGGAGACCCCGAGGATGAAGACTTTGTCTTTTGCCCAAGACCATTGGGAAACTACTAAAGGTTTTCAGCAGAAGACTGATATGGTCAAATTTTTTAAATGTGTTTTTTTTTTTTAAATTTTAGTTTAATTAATTAATTTAATTTTTTTGAGACAGAGTCTCACTATGTCGCCCTTGGTAGAGTGCCTGGCATCACAGCTCACAGCAACCTCTTAACTCCTGGGCTTGATTCTCTTGCCTCAGCTTCCCAAGTAGCTGGGACTACAGGTGACCACCACAATGCCTGCATTTTTTTGTTGTAGTTGTCATTGTTGTTTGGCAGGCCCAGGCAGGGTTTGAACCCTCCAGCCCTGTGGTGTAATGTGGCTGGTGTCCCAGCCGCTGAGCTACAGGCCCCGAGCCTAATTTTAATTTTATTGTATTGGAGACAGGCTCTTGCTCTGTTGTCCAGGCTGGTGTGCAGTGGCATCATAGCTCGGACTACAGCCTTGGACTTCTGGGCTCAAGAGATCCTCCCACCTCAGCCTTCCAAAGTGCTAGGATTACAGGTGTGAGCCACTGTACCAGGGTAAACAGTGTTGTTTTAAAAAAAATTAACATACAGTAAAATTGACTTTTTTGGAGGGAGGCAGTTTTATGAGTTTTAATATGTATATAGTTTCATGTGACCACAATCAGGATACTGAAGGATATTATTAGCCCCCAAACTGTCTTAGGCTGAGCCTTTGTAATCCAGTGCCCCCACAACCCCTGGAAACCACTAATCTGTTCTCCATTGTTATAGTTTTGCCTTTTCCAGAATGTCACATGAATGGAATTTTACAGTTTATCACCTTCAGAGACTGGCTTCTGTCACTCGGCTTAATGCTTTGGAAATGTGTCAAAGTTGTTGCATGTCTCATAGTGCTATTTTACTGCTAATACTAGTCCATAGACCGGAGGAACCACAGTTTTATCTCTTCACTTATTGGAGGACATTCGAATTGTTTGCAGTTTGGGGTGATTATAAATATAGCTGCTGTAGGCATTCATCCACAGTTTTTTCTGTGAGTATGTTTTCATTTTTATAGGGTAAATAGCTAGAAGTGAGATTGCTGAGTCGTATGACATTTGTGTATTTAACTTTATAAGAAACCGCCAAACTGCTTTCCAGAGTGGCTGTACCATTTTGCATTCTCACCAGCAGTGTGTGAGAATTTTATTTAAGTTTTGGATTTCTTACATTGGCATTTGTAGTTTTCCCCATACAGATCTCGCACATGTTTTGTTATCTTAATACCTATGTATTTCATTTTGGGGAAACTATTATAATTGGTGTTGTTTTTTTTTTTTAAATTTTGGTTTCCAAGCATTCATTGCTAGTATATGAAAGTAGGATTGTTTTTTATGTGTTGATCTTATTTTCTATAACTTCGCTCAATTCTTTTATTAGTTCTAGGAGCTATTTGGATATTTTCTCTCTTTTCTTTCTTACTTTTTTTTTTTTATTAGAGTGGGGATCTTGCTCTGGCACTCAGGCTAGAGTGATCCTACCTCACTGCAGTCTCTAACTCCTGAGCTCAAGCACCCTTCCACCCAAGTCACTGGGATTATAGACCTGAGCCACTGCACCTGGCTCAGATTTTATATTTTCTCCAGAGAAAATCATGTTGTCTGCAAGTAAGGACCATTTTATTTCTTCCTTTCCCATTTGTATGCTTCATTTCTTTTTCTTGCCTCATTGCACTGGCTGGGACTTACTTGTCTTGCTCCTGATCTTAGAGAAAAGCATTCAGTTCTTCCCTATTTAAGTATGGTGTGAGTCGTAGGGTTTTTTGTTTGTTTTGTAGACACCCTTTATCAGATCAAGGAAGTCCTCTTCCATTCTCAATTTGCTGAGAGCTTTTATTATGAATGGGTGTTGAAATTTGTTAGTGCTTTTCTGCCTCTATGAATCGGATTGTGTGTTTTTTCTTCCTTAATCTATTAATATGGTGGATTACACTGATTGAATTTCAAATACCAAATCAGTCTTACATTCCTGCAATAAACCTCACTTGTCATGGCATATTATTCACTATAAATATCTAAATTCTATTTGCTAATACTTTGCTGAAGTTCTTTTTTTTTTTGAGATAGAGTCTTTTTATGTCACCCTCGGTAGAGTGCTATGGCATCACAGCTCAAAGCAACCTCAAACTCTAGGGCTTAATCAATTCTCTTGCCTCAGCCTCCCAAGTAGCTGGGACTACAGGTGCCCACCACAGCACCCAGCAATTTTTTTGTTGTTGTTGTCATTGTTGATTAAAAGGCCTGGGCAGGTTTGAACCCTCTAGCCCCTGTGTATGTGGTCGGCGCCCTAACTACTGAGCTATGGGCACCGAGCCAAAGATTTTTTAATGTACATTTGTGAGGGATATCTGTGTGCAGTTATCTTTTCTTGTACTGTTTCTATCTGGTTATGGTATCAAGGTAATGCTGGCCTTATAAGATAAATTGGGAAATACTCCCTCTTTTGTATTCTAGAAAAGATTCATGTTATTTCTTAAATAAATTCTTAAATATTCTTAAATAAATTTAAGAAATAACATGATATTTATTTAGCCAAATATTTATTTCATAAATATTTGGCTAAATTTGCCAGTGAAGTTATATGAGCTTGGAGATTTCTTTTTTGGAAGGTTTGAAATGACAAATTTAATCTCTTTAATAGATTACAAGACTCTTCAAGCTATCTGTTTCTTCTCGGGTGAGTTTTGGTAGTTTGTGGCTTTCAAGGAATTGATGAGTCCATTTCATCTAAGTTGTTGAATTTCTGTGTACAGACCTCGTGATAACATTCTCTTCATATCCTTCCAGTGTCAGAGTCCATATCAGGTAGAGTGATATGCCCTCTTTACTTTAAATATTGGTAATTTATATCTTTTTTCCTTTGTCAGTCTGGCTAGGTTTATCAACCTTATCAATCTTTTCAAAGAAACAGATTTCAGTTTCATCAATTTTCTCTGTTTTTCTATTTTTCAATTTCATTGCTTTTTGCTCTTTTCTTAATTACTTCCTTCCTTCTGCTTGTTTATTTTGCTATTTTTGTCCTTAGTTTTGTAGTTTCTCAAGATGAAATTTGGATACTTTTCTTCCAATATAAACAATTTAATATTATAAATTTCAGGGCTTGGATAAGGCGGTTCCACAGAATCATACAGCTGCAAGCTCTCACTCCAGAGGAGGGGGTGGGCAAGAGTGTGGTGGAGCAGCACAGCAGCTGCTGCAGCCTCCCTGGCCTCGCTGCCCTCCACCTTCCTCCCCCTCTGCTCCCAAGCACTGGCATCCTTACCCTCCTGGGCCCTACCAACTACTCTTGCCTTTGCCCTTGCCATTCCCTCTGTTTGGAACATACTTGTCCTGACCAGGGCTTCTTCCTCACTTCCTCCAGGCTCTGATCAACTGCCCCATATCAGAGAGGCCCTCCTGATGACCCAGTAGGAAGCAGTACCCCATCCTCTCTCTGTCCCTTACATGCTCCAGCTTGTCTTCTTTGCATTTCTCACCCCTGGACACTCATCTGTGCTCACGTGTTCTATGCTGACATCCCCCTTCCCCCACCTCCCAGGGCAGCATGTTGTGTGGTGGGTCATGCTGCATGGAGCCTGCTCAGAGCCTGGCACTCTGTGCTGTCACATGCTGTGGAATGAATGATCCAACAGGCTGGGGTCCAGGGGAGAGAAGTGCTTTGGTACCCCTAGAGGTCAACATGCCCCTGCTGCCCCTCAGAGACCAGGGGACAGAGCCAGGGACAGTTAGCCACCAACCACTATTCTGAGAGGCTGTGGGCTTATGGAGAGGGTGTTTGAGTTCTGCAGGTGACAGGAAACAGCTAAAGGTAGAGAAGGGCACCTAGCAGAGAAAGTGAGCAGAGACACAGAGCATGAAGCAGGTTATTTCTGGGAACTGAAGGAAGCAGGGTGGGGATGTTCAGTAGCGGGGCATGGCTTGGGATGATTTCTAGACGCGCAGGCAGGGGCTCAGTCTGTCACATAGTGCTTTGTGTGTGTCCTGGGCCACAGGGGCTTAGAAATTATCACTTAAGCCACAGGGAGCCCCTGAAGTGGTGAAAGCAGGTGAGGGATGTGAAAGGACAGGTAATTTAGAAAGATCTGGGTACACAGGAGGGAGTAGTACAGAAGCCAGGACGCCAGGGTCAGGGGTACTGCTGTCAGTCTTTCAGGCAGAAGAGAGGGGTCATCTGAACCCAGGAGGTGGCAGTGGGGAGAAGTGCCAGGGATGAGGGCTGGAGATGTCCAGGTGTGTGTGTGTCTGGGAGCTGCACCTGCTGGCACTGGTGAAGGGCATACAGAAGCTCATGTCTGTGGTAGCAAGAACAGAGGCCCCAGCCCCAGCAGCTTAGGTGAGGAGCAGGGCTGCCTACATAATTCGTGGGGCCCAATGGAGCCCCTGGTTGAAAAATTATGAAGATTTTCAAGATGGACACAGTAAAGTATTAAACCAAGCACAAAGTGAAACGTTGTGAAACTGGCTCTGGTGAAGGCAGAACGCTTTGGTTCCCATAGTCTGCATAAGGGACAAGAGTCAAATTTCAAGGAAGTCAGGGATTCTATCTGGCCTTAGTGACAGCTGGAATCACTCACAGGACACTCAGCCACCAATAATGCTGCACCTTTAATTCTAACTGTGCCTACCATCAGCTTCAGATGGCCCACTACTCAGCTGAGGCCTGGGTGGGAGGGGGAGGAGCAGATTCCAGGGGAAGGGTGGGGGCTGGTCCAGGAAAAGGGTGCTCTGGAGGAGGAGAAGGCAACAGAGGAGTTCTCACTGGAGAGAGGGTACCCATGCCTTGGTCCCACACCAGAAATGTGACTAGGAAATGGCTTATTTCTCCTGGCGGCTGGAGACTCTTGTCAGTCCCAATGTGCAGGGGAACTCTCCATGTGTCTCAACAGGACTCTGGGAGATGTAGGATTTTGCTCAGAATCACTCCCCTCACATGACTCAGGTAAGTGAGGAAATATTTAGAAAGTCTTGACTGTGTACATGGAGCTAAAGTGGATCATCTGGGTCCATGTTAACATGACCTGATTTGGGGAACAACATGGAAAAAGTCTCTGTACATTTGTTAGCTGGTTCAGGGTACAAGAATATCTTAGTTCTGCCCTCAAGGAACACCCATGGGGGGACACAATCTTGTTCTCAGGGAGATCTGTTGGAAGAGATAGTCTCTGTTTTCAGAGAGACCCTTGTCCAGAGGAGGCAGTCCTGCCCCTGGGAGCTCCTATTCTGATGGGAGAAGCAGGACACACATAGAATAGGTCCCCGGGGCAATATTACAAATGCAAATACCTCAGAGCTAGAGTAGAGCAAAGAAGGCACAATCCAATGTGGCACTGCTTATCCAGGCCAGCCTCCTGGAGAAGGTGAGGTTTTACCAGAGGGGACCGTACAGATCTACCCAACAGGAATAGAGGAGGGCGTGTCTAGTTAGAGCAATGGCTCTTGGTGGAGTGTGGTTTCTCACACTAGCAATCCCAGAACTTTGGGAGGCAGAGGTGGGAGGGTTGCTTGAAGCTAGGAATTCAAGACCAGCCTGGACAGCATAGCAAGAGTTTGTCTCTACAAAAAATAAGTTTTAAATATTAGCCAGCTGTGATGGTACATACCTTAATCCCAACTACTTGGGGGCGGGGGTGGCGCTGAAGCAAGGGGATTGCTTGAACACAAGAATTTGAGGTTACTATGAGCTGTAATAATGCCATTTCATTCCAACCCAGGCAACAGCACAAGACGTTGTCTCAAAAATAAATAAATAAATACAATGTAAATAATTTAGAAAAGAGAAATGGCTCTTAAGTGATGTGGTATGGAGGTGAGATTGAGGCACATAGAGTCACATTTTCCTGCCACCCCTGGGAACCTGAAAGGCCACCCTGCCTGACTCCCTCTCCAGGGCTCAGGCCCCTGTGGAGCAGGCATCTGTTTGGCCATTTGAGCCAAGACTGTATGCTGGATGACAATGGGTGAAGATGAGGGCTGGGTGTGCCCTGATTATCTGGATCTTGCAGATACCAGCTGTCCCTTCTTGGAGTTGTTAGGGACCAGTATATCCCACCATCCTCCTGCAGGTTCCAGATCCATCCAGTGTGACATCACCCCCAGTCCTGGTTCAGATTCCTCTCTGCTACTTTTCAGCCCTATACTCTGTTGAAGGTTCTCATTCTTTGCCACCTGAGTAATAACTAGGATGCTTTTTGCCTATAAGTGACAGAAAAGCCAACTCGAAGTGGCTTAACTGATAAGGGGGTTTATTATTTCAATTATATTTATTGAACACCAACATTGCCAGATATATGTGTAGGCATTTTTTTTTTTTTTGAGACAGAGCCTCAAGCTATCCCCCTGGGTAGAGTGCCATGGCATCACAGCTCATAGCAACCTCCAACTCCTGGGCTCAAGCCAGTCTCCTGCCTCCTCCTCCCAAGTAGCTGGGACCACAGGCGCCCACCACAACGCCCGGCCATT